>JAJOOO010013428.1:0-48301 GCA_029582685.1 Solanum piurae | reverse complement strand
ATGCCTTGGCTGCTGATCTACGGCCACCATCTACGGAGCGTCAATAGACCTACGGTCCGTAGATCATTCCGTAGATGCCCTTTTCTGCATCCCTTTCAGCTGTCTCTTTACTTCCGCGCCTGAACATCTTTCCTGCAAAATATGATAAAAACACATAAAAACCAATACAACAAAGCCCTAGACACACACAACTTGTAGGTGAAATGTATTAGAAATACCGTAAACTCACGGTATATCAATAGGAGGCTAGTTCCGCTTTTTCTATAGAAGTCACTCCCATAGCATTGACTATCTTATACACTTCATCCAAAAACTCTTGCGGATCCTCTCCCACCTTGGAACCAAGAAAAACCGGAGGATTCATCCTCACAAAGTCTCTCAACCTAGGAGCCATAGTACTCTCAATAGCATTCATCCTAGGCCCCACATCTCTATTAACTTGGGCCATCATAGCTTGGGCTAAGGTTAGAAAAGCCGACCTAATCTCTTCATTGGTCAAGGGTGGAACATCCACTGGAACTTGATTGCCTTGAGGAACTTGGCCACCTTGAGGACCTTGAGGGCCTTGGGGAGGAACTCCCTCATTCACATTCTCCTTTTCCACTCTTCTTGCGGGTGTCTTTCATTCATATCCTATAAACACCAGAGAAGGATTAGGATAAAAACACTTATAGAGCTACACTGTAAGACACAACTTCAAGAATAATGAAAGAAGTGTAACTTCCTAACATCTTATAGCCTCTCACTCATAGATGTGTCGCGATTCACACCAGTGAACAAGACTCTACTAGACATGGCTTGTGAGACATCAATCCTAAAAACCATTGCCAAAACCTTCTGCTCATATACCATGTTTTTCACGACCCAAGGCTAGCCCCTAGATGTGACACGATGTACTTGACCCCGAAGGGGTCTCATACAAGCCTCATAGCATAATCATTGCATAAGATACTTAGAAATAATGCAGAATTAAAACTTTTCTTTTATAAATCCAATAATGGAAAACATTAAAAGCAAGCGGAAGTCTATCATCTTACATGGCCATCTAAACGACATCTTGAAACAAAATAGGGTCACGACCCTTTACAATCGAAAGTCTAACAATAGTCTATTACATTAAAAGAAATGAAACATAAGAGTTCTTGTCCTCGAATCCATGAGGACATACCAAGTCTTGGAAGAATCTCAATCCAAGCTTCAACTAGAGATAAGCAAGTCAAATGTCGGAACCTACACTTGTAGTAAAACACAAAGAAGACTGGGTTAGCACAATTAAGTACTAAGTATGATAGTCATACAAAAACATCCTTAAAATGGACATTTTATTTGAAAGTCATGATATATGCCATTTTGACAAAACTTCATGAACATAAGCATAAGAGGCATAATATAAGACATAATCAACATACAAGTCAGGTAAACCACATTAGAACATAATCAACATATAAACCATTACCTTCACATCAAGCCTTCCCATCAAGTAACCCTCACGCTATACTTTGTGCAATGTATGAATAGCATCCCATACCACCATCCACACTAAAGTACCACCTTAAGGTCACCAAAAGTGAACTTACCATTCAACCTTTCCATCTTTACACCATACTCATACATAAGAGACATAAACATTACATAAGTCATATCAACACATTAGGACCACCATCTAGGGCAACCATAAGTCACACTTGTGCAATGTGCAAGTAGCATCCCATACTACTACTCACACTAAGTACTCCTTTGAAGTCACCATAGACAAGGCACATTCATATTCAACAAGTCATAACAAGGATATAACTCATAATACAATCCAAGTATAGCATGCATCATTATATTAGACATATAAGACTTTAAGTTTACTATTCTTCATTAGCTTCATTAAGAACACCTTCATTCATTAGACATTAGACCAACATCTTCATTAACATCATCATAAGAGCACATTCATTACACTTAACATTATAAAGGAACACACCATGACCCCTATCAAAGCCTACTTATGCAATGCATAGATGGCATCCCATACTACCACCCACACTAAGTAGTACATTCTTGAGAAGCCATAGTTCATTAACATTCTATGTAGAGGTAAGCCTTAACCGACATAGACCATGTGAGCAATTCATGGAATCCCGGTGTCACCCTCACCGGATAAGGGATTCCTACTTGCCTAAGGTAGGACCGTTAATTTTAGCTTAGGTGGATCCACTAGCTAATATACTATGTTGGCACATAGTTATGGGATAGGGAGATTGCTAATAGATACCCCGCCTCAACTCATAGCTGAGCATCCATCTCAAGAGGTTGCTACTAGATACCCCGCCTCAACTCACCGATGAGCATCCACCCCAATTCATATACACTCGGTGCTTAACATTATTCTCCATGGAGTACTTAACATTCATTATTATGGGATAAGAGATTGTTGCTAGATACCCCGCCTCAAATCATGGAGGAGTATCCATATCAAACCCAACATTCATTCATTGGAAAGCTCATAGATTCAAATATGAGAATAGCCTTTCACCTAAGAATCCCATATTGTGAGAAAGTCCTTTCACAACATGTCATTATCATTCATTAGAGTACAATTGAGAATAGCCTTTCAATAAGTAATTCATCATTAACATATTCATAGAACTTCATTCATTATTCATTCATGAGTGTGTGTGAGTATGTGAGAATAACCTTTCACATATAGCACCATCATTCATAAGTACTAAGTTGAGGACATACTTTCAATCACAACATAATTACATTCTAAACATGATAATAACACTTTCATTGAGATCACACACATATACTTCACATCACAATTACACATAGATCCTTCATGATCTTGTCTTCCAAGGCCATGAACAAACATCAACCCATAAATCTAATATACTACAATAGATATGGAAATTGACATGATTCAATCACTTAATTCAATATAAACATCAATAATTCAACATATTTGCATAATCAACCAATTCCCAATCTCAATTCATAACTTAAAAATTTGGGGGAAAACATGGGTTCTAGGAAGAAATCATCTTAATTCATCTTTAAATCCACAATTAATTCATAATTCAATGCAATAAAGCCTTTAGAAATCATTTTGGATCGAACACATGCATAGATTGAAAACTAGGGGTTTTGGGTTAACTTTGAAAACTTGTAATCACTTTTGTAATTGGCTCCTTGAAAGAACTAAGTCAAGGATGAAGACCACGATACCTTTAATGGAAGAAATCCACGAAAATCCCTTGAAAAAATTGATGTCTTGACCTAGGAAGCTTGAAGTTTTCACCTCCAATGGAGTTTTCTAGAGAGAGAACTTTTGGAGGGGACGGGAGGTTTGTATTTTGGGTTTTAAAATAATGAAGTCTAAAATATGTTTTAATACTTTTAAAACCCTTAAAATACCATAAATAAGTAATAAAAATCGTCCCCCAACTAAACTAGACTTAATAGCAATTTACCAAACTACCCCTCATTGGGCCGAACCACACCAGCTTTTACATGTGTGATCCACGGACCACCATCCACGAACCGTGGATGGGTCCACAGACCATCCTGCATGGGCGTGGTTTGTGGCTGAAGCTTGCATAAGGGGGGCTTGACCTACGGAGGCCATCCACGGGGCGTGGATGGACCTACGAGGCGTAGACCCCTTTCCGTAGGTCACAATATTTTTGACAAATTTCTCTTTTGTGGCAGCCTTGGGGTCAGGCTTTAGGGTCCTCCTCAAGGACACTTAGGGTGGTCCTTGGGGAGTCATACCTTGACGTTTAACCCCTAAACCCCTTAACATAAGCTCGGGACAACATTTTACACCCTCAAACCTCACATCAACTTAAAGACACACTAGTTAGGCTCTAGTTTCATTTATTCGTTTTACGGGTAATTACAACCTCATTAAAGCTTCTTCCTACATAATTCATATGAACAGATAATACTTGCAATTCAGAATTTAATCCCTTGATAAACAACCGGATGCTCTCCTCCTCAGTAGTCTCCAATTGAGTAGCATATATAGACTAGGCATGGAACTTGGCTTCATAAGCAGCCACAGACATACCACGTTGTTCCAAAGCCATAAATTCATCTTTCTTACAATCTCTCAAAGTTCTAGACACATACTTTTATAGAAACAGAGCATGAAATTGGGTCTAAGTAAGTGGAGGTAAGGTAGAAGATCTGCATTCCATATAAGCTCTCCACCACTGCTTGGCCTCACCTTGAAGTTGGAAGGACACAAACTCAACCCCATGTTGATGAACAATACCTAATTTATGAAGCCTCTCATAACAATCTAGAATGAACTCATAAGCATCTTCGTTCTCAGAACCAAGAAACACAGGAGGCTTAAGCTTCAGAAACTTAGTCAACATTTCATGCTCATTACCAGTCATAATAGAACCCAACAAAGGACGGAAGAAAGCATCAGTACCTACGTTTCCACCCACCTTAGGAGTAGTGATAGCAACAGGGGCCTATCTCTTCATGTTGTACGGGAGGGGCCTCATTTTGGGGAGCAATCCCAACTGGTACCTCATCTCTAGCAAGCGCTACTCTTCCACGACCTCTACCCCTAGATCTTCCACTACCCCAACCTCGACCACGACCTCTCGCTGCAGATTCCTTAGCTGGAGCATTGATGGGAGCTACGGGCCTGACGATGTTATACCTAGTATTAACCATCTGCGGATAGAAGAGTGAAGGGGGTTAGATACCAATTTGAATCAACAGATACCAATTGGAATCAAGTTATAGCATGAAGGAGACAAGAGAAAAATAGAGAGATTTCCTAAAGTCTTATAGCCTCTCGAAGAAAAGTAAAGGAGTCCCCTTATTGTTCCGCAAGACTCTACTAGACTCATTTTGGTACATCGAGATCAACAAACCTAGGCTCTGATACCAACTTTGTCATGACCCTGACCATCGTGATTGGCACCCACACTAACTCTCCGGTGGGAGAACCACTACTACAATAACTACTCTAAAAACTACTAAGGCATTTAAGTATAAGAAAGAATTTAAGTACTAAGGAAAGAAATAGAGTTACCATATACTCTAATAAAAGTCTAACAATAACTAAACAATGCGGAAGAAATAACCTAGAACCTGAAAGTCAGTGTACCAAAACATCTAAAGTTCAACAAGTCTAAACAAGAAGGGATGCAACCCCAATCTAATGAACTAATCAACTAACTAGAACATAGTCTAAGTCTGGAAATGGTAGACATAGATAAAAGAGAACCCATGGCAGCCCGGAAGAATTGGCTCACCCTTGAATTCGAACGATCATTGATCTCCTAAGCGAGGTCTGTCAATTGCCGCTTGAAGATGTCATGTACTCAACAAAAATAAGAGCAAGTGCAGTATCAGTACACAACTACACTGTACTGGTAGGATCACGCGGCTATCCTACTAATGGTAACATAAGAAGTCAATACAACATTATAAACATGCAAAATACTGAACATATACAATATCGATTATCACATGCTCAACAATATACACAATTATGACAAGTTATTGGTCTTCTCATGGAACCCAAACCCAAACAGTTAGCATACCGGAACGTGGTACCCGATCCCATAATTATGCCGAAATGTGGCAACCAATCCCATAGTTATGCCAGAACGTGGAAACCGATCCATTTAACACACCACAATCACAATCACAAGTATCTTCTCAAGTTCATACCAACAAGTCATGATTCATGGCATTCATCATTCATCTATATCATTTACAACAAGTGTGATAAATCATGCAACATTCGCATACATGCAAGTATAATAATGAAGCAAAAACAAACATACATCACACAATCATAGAATCACAACCATCACCTATCTCAAAACAGGCTTGAAACCCGAAGAAACTTGATCCTTTCCTTTCCGGATTCGTTCCGCATGTTCTAGGTCTACAAACAAACATTATAAGACGTGAACCAATAAACAATCACTAATTACCCAGATTACTAATAATTCTATGAACCCTAGATCAAACCCGTGATCCCAATTATCCCAATTAGGGCCGTTTCCACCATAGAATCTAGATCAAACCCCTCCCCCATCATTAATTACCCATTTTATTACGTTCTACGGATCGAAAAATGGATTCGGGGAGTGAAAAACTGTTAGGAGTTGCTTGGGGTTTGTTCCTTAGCTCTAAAAATCGAAAAGTACAAAATAAGGTCATTTAGGGGTTTATTTACGACTTTAAGTCGCGTCGAACCCACCACAACGACCCTCACCCCGCTGTAGCGGCCCCTCCAGAGCGGCAAAAAGCTCCGCCAAGGCGGCTTGCACGAACCAGTGAGCTATGTAAAAGATTTCAAGACCCCCCTTTCACAACACACCTCTAACCAACGACGCTCAAAAAATACTATTTACGCTAAGATCGATTCTGGGAGTTCTACTCGCCCAAATTTAATTCCGTAAAGTTGTACGGATTCCTTAACGAGTTATCTATTCACTCATGAACTCAAAAACATAAATGATCCACCAGATTGTTACCATATTTCCCTACACCTTAATGACTCTGATTTCGTCCAAATCTGGACTAGGTTGGAAAATTTCAAGTTACTACGAAAAAGTTTTCTGACCCAAAATTTTTCTCCGTTGGATTTTTAATAACGACGGAACCCGGTCGTTACAGCGGGTCATGTTCATTTTTGTATATTTTGTTTCCACACTTGTACAAAGTTATACTTTCTCTCTCCATAATCTTTTTAGTTATCTTTTCCTTAATTCACTCAAGCACAATTAGATTTTAAAATTTTAAAAGAATATTTTTTCCCTCTCAAATCGTGCAGTTTTTTTGTATTTATTATTGCAATTTTAATTTGCTTTTTTTTTTATTTGTATTTGTATATCACACTAATTACTTTTGGTTTTTCACTTTTCTCCTTAGATACAGTCAAAATCACTGATGAACAAACTCCTTCCAAGAGAATCACTCAAGGTATACAAACACATTAAAAAAATTGGACGATTTCTCATCTTTTGCTTTGGGTCTAAATCAAGATTTCCAATAAATTACAGGATCTCTTTCTAAATCTGAGTTAATCGACAAAAAATGAGATCAAAACACCGGAATGACCAAGTGAAGATGCAATAACTTATGCATGTTTTTTATTCTAAAAATAAGAACACAAAAGGAAATGAACAAAATGAAGATGATTCAGACGATGTTCTGATTTTTCTTTAAAAAAAAACATAAGGTAAAAGAAATTACATCTACAAGCAATAACTAGAGATAATCCAAAGGAGAAGATGCCTAATATTTTATGTTTCAAAAAGAGAAATACTAGACTTTACTTACAAAAATCAATTTAACTTAATTTTTTTTAAAAATGATTTTATAAGAATTGCCACTTAATTGTTTTAAAGAAAAATTAAGAAAACTCATAATTTTCAAAGTATTTAAACAGAGAAATCATTTGAAAGTACCCGAGGGTTTCGGGGTTCAATTTACACTTCAAGAAGGTGTTAGGCACTTGAAGTGTCCGCTAACCGCGGTTGACCTACAACTTGACTAAATATTTGGCTTTGACCAACTTTGAAAATAAAGTAAAGGGAAACCATTTTTAGATTACTTAATAGAGATAAATCAACAAAGATTTTTTTAGGAAATAACATTTTATTAATAAACAAAATAAGTAAGTAAATAATAAATAATACTTCAATTAAACATAAAAATAAAGAAAGGGCTATCTTTGGGAATTTAATTAAATTTAAACCAAAAGAAAACAAGGTTAGTCAATACAACAAATAAGTAAAGAAAGAAGAGGAGAATAATTTGAACTTGGGCTCCTTGCCCAAATTCAACTAAATAGGGCTTTTGGTCCACCTGTCCTAACTTTAACAAATTGCCCAAAGTGATGGGCTGTGGCCCATTTAAATCAAAATCATCTGCTGGTCATTTCATTGGGTCTTTGGGCCCATTTTTTGCTTGGACCTGCTGTAACAAATAGAATTAGAGCTTTTGCCCATTTCTCCTCTGAAAATCTGCTGATATACTGAGGGTAAACTCATGCATATAGGATGTATATTGGTTTGTATATCAGTGTAAATTTAGTATAAACATGCTGCAGATACTTGTTTTCACTTCCAACTCTTGTATTTTGCCTCCTCTTGCCATGTATTTCAACTTTTGCTCTTGGAGTGATGAAGTTGACTCGATGAATATAAATATTGGGCCATTATGGCTCAAACTCAAGATGCAAAGTAGGGAAAGGAGTCCACAATGGACTCGAATGCAATTCACAACAAAAGAAAAAGAAAGAAATGAATTAGTAAATGAAACTCTTAAAGCACCTTAAAAAGAAGAAAAAAAATGGCAGAATCATATTTTAAAAAAGACAATTAATGAGTAATCCATAGAAACCAATTAGTGATATACATGCGTTAAGAATCACATAAATCATTTAAGAAGAACAAACATTAAGAAAATAAGAGAACCAACTCACTTGTCAGATAAAACTAAAGACAACACATTAACAATACTCAAAGAATAGCACTAAAACAGAAACGACCCGTAATCTGGCTTTAAACTCATGCCAAAACAGGACCCAAACCTTCAGTTCAATTAAATCAAAAACCAAATAATGACAGAGACATCAAGAAGTATACTATTGTTGTAAGAAAGTCATTTTGATATAACAGGAAAATCTAAATCATACTATACCATGGCACCTAAAACAGTAAGAAATCAACTTAGATAGCCATTGCATTAGTCTCTTTTTGAAATATGAAACAGGGCATTCATGAAGCTATTTTAGAGCCTCGAAAATTTATTATCTCCCGGTAACTCAAAATTCAAATATTTCAAGCTCGTTTGATATTAAATAGCTCACAATAAACCTCAAAACAAACAAAATCTTAAAAGGGGCACGACAAAATAGCAACTTCATGAGTTAACAGACTAGTATAACGAAATCAAAGAATAGAGATAACAAACTAGCTGAATCCATAAAACAACAAGATAATACCATATTCTGTTTTCAAATTAGCTATTTTCTAGGACTCTTACTCCCATTTGAGAACAAAATCAATATTAATAGACCAAACGAAACCCGAGCTTGAAGGTGGCATAAACAAGTGAAAAAAAATTCGATAATCAAATTGTAAACTAAAAAAAATAATAACAAAACAAACTCAACCAGAGGAATAGATAACCAACAGAATCGAACATAAACCACAAAGACTTTAGCTCGGCACTAAGACTGAGCCACGAAATAGCCCAAGAACACATGTATCATGTTAAGAACATCATAACCTCAATGACATATATCAACAAACCAGCCACGAAAATAGTGTTTTTCCAACATTAAGAGATCGAAATAGGCAAAGAGATGAAGATAATGTTATCGAGGAAGAAGCGTTACCTTTTTTTAAGCAGAGACTAGGACAATGATGAGCTTGGAATGAACTATTTAATCACACTAGTTCAGTCACGAGCAGTAAGTAAAGAAATCCGAGCGAAAAATCTGAATAGTATCCTTAGAATTTTGGATTAGGAAAATTGTATATAAAAAAGAGAGAGAATTCCTTTGAATTAATAGACTGCTGATATGCCCAAAATCTAACCCCTTCAACAATGAATATGCAGGGGTTTATATAGAGGGGGAATTAAGGTTCAATATTTTTTTTGGGGGGGGGATGAAAATTCGAATTAGGATTAGGACAATTTTTGAATTCCCATTTCAAATTCCCTATCAAGGATAGGCATATACCGATTTGATACCCAATTATCAAAAAATCAAATGGAAGAGAGGTGAAGTGGACGTCCTAATTTGATCATATGCCCTTGAGCCCTTACGTGGCTCAATCTCGCAGCTACAAGGATGAAAGACGCGGCTGGCTACAGCAGATGAAATATGATTATTGTAAGAGGGAATGAGGAAGGCGACATAGCATACTATGCATAACTAGAATTGCGCATATGTCGATTATCTTCGTGAATACACTGTGAAGACGCCATTGAAATCCAACATTGTATTTTTGTTGCTTTTGTGGACGTTGTTGTTAATGCTACTGGGCATTGACGCTGTGAACATTATTGATGTCATTTGATGCTGTTATTTTCATATTGCTGGAACGTTATTAACGTTGAGTTAACATTTTCCCTGCTAATGTCAACGTTGCGGGTCAAATGTAGCCTGTTGTGTTCCTCTTTGTGATATAGAATTGGGCCGAGTATGGGTTATTGAAAGAGTGGGCTGGGATGTGGGATGTGAGGGTCTTTCTTTTACTGAAAGGGATTAAGTTTGATGATTGTTGGGAGAAAGGGGCCCAACATGTGTCTTGCAAGGAGTTGAAAAGAGACAAAAATTGGTCTTTGGAGTTAAAGGGAAGGTAAGATAAAGAGTGGCTAAAATTGCAACAATGAGATAGCCAAATGGGTTGCAATTATAACCAATCAAACACCCAAACGTAGCCAAATGGGATTAATTGGCGAGTTCGTCTAAAATTTAAATAAGATGAATTAGTATCGACTAATAATTGAGCTTCTTAAACTTAACAAAATGAAATAATTAACTTAAGAAACTAATAATTCAAAATTATAATCATAACTTAATTAAACTAATTTAATAAAATATTTGACTAAAAAATAAAATATTTTTTGACATGATTTTCAAACATTTATAAAATATACTAATTATATACAAAATTATATAAAACATATTTATTATTTAAAAATTATTTAACTTGCAAACTTCTTTTTTTTGAAATTTTATAAAACTAATTATTTTAAATCGTTTGAAATTAAAGAAGCTCGATGATTAATTCCTAACGTAGAGGTCCAAAATTGGGTGTCAACAACTATCCCTCATTTGAATTAAATTGATGAAAGAAATTCAAGGAAAATAAAATTGACGAATCCAATTTTGACCGACCACATCTTCATCTTTTAGAAAAGGGATTTGGTATGGACTTTAGGAATTATGGACGAATCCCGGAAATGGGTTTCCTACATATCTCAGTCTATATGAGAATTTAGGCCACTTGTAGTTCGATACACTTGATTGACGCACAATTCTGAAAGAATTCAGAATCTATCCTGATACCAAATTATGAAGAGGCCGGAACACTCGAGAAAGATATTTGAGAGAGAATGTTGGAATACAACCAAGTTTTCAACATTGATCCTGCCTACATATTCCTCAACTTAGAGAATTAAATTGCTTGTAGTTCGACTCAATCGGTTGAAAAGGAATCCCTTATGCAAGATAACCTTTGGTTTTGGAAGAGTGACAAATGAGCCGAATGTGAAAAAAGAGGTTTGTAACCTCTTATCCATGAATGTGGCGCGCTTCACATCCATAATTAAGAACTCATACAAACATAATTTCTAAAGCTCTTGGTGCATTGTAACTCAAATTGGAAAGTTGCCTCCGGTGAAAACCAAAATTTCCAGATGCAAAACTGAAACCGATAAACCTAAAGAAATACCCACATGACTTTTAATAGGGGTGTGGTTTGATTGTGGTGGAAGTCTCACCTCAGCTCGTGTCTTAAGAGTTTGGTATTCCTCTTTGAACTATGTCCTAGTTCGCTGCTAAGAGAAAGTTTCAAGTTGTATTGTATCCTTTTTTATGTCGTCCACACCTGTGGTTTGTTTGAGAATTCATCCTTTTGGATACTCTCGACAAGGACTGAGATAAAACTCATTATCATAAAACATATTTCAAATGGAGAGATAATGCCTTTTACCGTGTCAACACTTAGATGCTCTCTTTGAATACTAGATATCAGTTTATTTCAGTTTGACGTAGAGAAAATAAATCTTATATATCATATTTGCAATATAATTTTTCAATGTACTTTTATATTGATATTGAAATAGTAAAATAGACTGATGTAATAAGTTGATGGTTCTCTTGATGTTGTTCTTGAGATGAAAATAGTGATGATGCTTCACTAGGCAATGATGATCCTCTTGCGATGAATGAATTTGGGGATTCACTGGGCCATGATATGAGGATGATGCCTCAATGAGCGGTGCAAATGATGATAATTTTCTTGCGATGAATGAAGATAATGTTTCCTTGAGCAATGCAGATGATAATGATTTTCTCACGATGAATGAAGATAATACTTCCCTGAGTGATGTAGATGATGATATTTTTCATGGTGAATAAAGATAATGCTTCCCTGAGTGATGTAGATGATGATGATTTTCTCGCGATGAATGAAGATAATGCTTCCTTGAGTAATACAGATGATGCCTCCCTGGTACCGAATGAAGATAATGCTTCATTGAGCAATGAAGATGATCTTCTGGGTGGAGATAACGTCTCATTCGACACTACAATATAAATTACTATCAGAACAAAGATATTATCATGCTAGATAATACGATGTAGATGAACGTCCTCTAGATATTTCTTGTTGTTGGAAAATGGTAATATTGCTTTTCTTCGAGACTTTCATTTGTTTCATCTTCGAACATTTGTATGTTTATTAATAGATCTTGCCTTGCTGAGAATTTGAGTAAATTAATGCTACTCATATTCCCAATTCCTTGGTATAAGAAACAAGATATTTTTTCCTGCATCCATAGAAAAATTGTTAGTTTAAAATGAATTGATTTGTGTTGATCTCTTCGGTTGTCTGCTCCTCGTTTTTCTATTTCCAGTTGATTTCTTCGATCTCCCGCTTCTTGATAGATAAAATGAAATATTTTTATGTAAAAATTATTGAAACATGAAAGAAAGTTTTAAGAAAAATAGGTTTTCAAAAAGTAATATTTGAGAAAGTCACTGCAAAGTGTCACGTCACGTCAAGCTTAGCAAATGCCTTTAGAGTTGATGCTTCGTGGTCTATCTGTTAACTTGCTGGAAAGATTCTAAAGATTCTTGAAGTTTTGCTGATCTTACTCTTAAAATGTCAAAGATTGTTGAGGTTAACTTTTGATCTCATAATGGACTTGGGGATCATTTGAAGTTACTTCCGAACTTTTGATCATGCTGAAGATATTCAAAGTTGTTCTAAATTTTTGATGAACCTTATTGAAATTTTTGAGGTCATCTTCAAAAAAACTTGTCCCAGTTAACTGTCTTGGCGTATCTTAAACCTTTGATGAACGAATCATGGAATTTTTGAGATCTTCACAATAATTCTGTCCAGTGGCAATTCTCAACGTAACCTCAGTCTTGACTTGTTGGAAAGATCTTCTCCTTGAGAAATTTTGAGTCCCTCTAAAAAATTATGTCCTAGTTTCTACTGTAAAGAAAGAAAGAAATCTTACGGGAGATATTACTGAACCGTTGTGGCGCCTACGTATTCTGTTGAGGCAGGAATCAGGTCAAACGTAGTTCCCCCTTCGAGGATTAACAAAAATAAGAAATTTTAATAAGGAAACGACCAAGGCCAACATAGGCCACCTACATATCTCATTCTTGAGAATTCAGGTCGAGCGTAGTTCAAGTACAAAGAAAAATACATTAAAAGGGATAAACGGGGGTGATTGAGGCCGGCACAGGCCGCCTACGTATCTCATTCTTGAGAATTCAGGTCAGACGTAGTTCATTACAAAGAGAAAACCTTCTAAACATAAACGGTTACAAGCAAATAAAATGGTTACAAGGAAGTGTCGGGAATATGTCACGACCCGGGAGTACCCCCTAGACGTAACATGGCGTACTTGACCCCGAAGAGGTCTCATACAAGCCTCTAGCATCATCATTACATAAGACATAGAAAATAATGCGGAAAATTTAAAACTTTACAATTGACGTTCAACTTCACTTTTCATAAAAAAAAGTAATAGGAAATCTAGACTTTGTCTCATACACCATCTAAAACATAGGAATACAAAGTTTGGGACTTAGCCCCCTTTACATCGACAAAAGTCTCAATACACGAGATACAAAAAGAACTATGAAATAGGAAATCATGTCCTTGAACTTGAGGACTCACCACAACTTGGAGAAAAGAAAATCCAAGTCTTCTTCAAAGGAGAGTGAAAGTCACCTAGCCGGAATCTACACTCATTAAGATGTAGAAGGCAGAAGGGGTTAGCACATAATATGTACTAAGTATGAAAACATGCATACAATCCTTAAGTATGATAAAAAGGACATTTTCATTTGAAAGAATGCATTTATGAAGTTTGAAAACCAACAGGCATTTACAACATACAATAAAAACCACAATCACACTTACACTCATTACATGATAATATCAACCCTTAGCAACCCCTAAGGAACACTTGTGCAATGTATGGTTGGCATCCCATAATACCAACCCTACTAAGAACCCCCTTGAAGCTACGTTGGTCATGCACATCATCTTTAAACCTCATCATAATCATTAATCACAACTAGAGAAAGTGTCATGTACATTACTTGAATACAAGGGAAGTCATTCACAACAACTATCCATTCAATACACATGCATACATTTGAATCTCATCACAATATAAAGGAACCATCCTACAACATCCCACTAAGTCTACTTGTGCAATGTGGGAGGGAAGTCCCATACCCCCACTCCTACTAAGTAAACTCACCAAGAAGTTATAGTGTAGTTCATGTCTCATTCATTATCTCTCATTTAGGGAAGAATAGCCATAATCAACATAGACCATGTGAGCTACATGGAATCCGGTGTCATGTAACCCCACACCGAAAGAAGGTGTCCTACTTGCCTAAGGTAGGACTAAATGTATTAGCGTCTAGTTGGATCCACTAGCTAAGTCCTATGTTGGAACATACTTACGGGATAAGGAGATTGCTTCTAGAAACCCGCCCTATTGCATTGGCGGAGGGGCTTCCATCTCATGAGTTCACTTTGGATGACCCTCACTATTGCATTGGCGGGAGGGCCTTTACCTCATTGTCCATATCCACTCGATGCTAAGCATTATTTTCCAAATTATACATGATTAAGTCTTGAATTGCATTTACATGTGTGAAGGAATGATCTATCCCTCATTCAATACAATCCATCAAAGTAGCTCATAGATTCATTAAAGGTGAGAATGTACTTTCAATCTTAGAATCAACATTAATGTGTGAGTAGGACTTTCACATTACATTCATAGTGTTTTCATGAGAAATAGAACTTCAATCAATTAACACAATACATCGTCATCATCCTAGACTATTCATGCATCATCAAGTATAAGGGTAAGGGAAGAACAAGCTTTCAACAATACCATACTTTACATATTAGTCATAGGAGATTTACTTTCTAAGTGAATCAATAGGTTATACACAACTTCCATAAATATGTACAAACCTTAGCAATTTACCCCTTTCAAGGTCATGAATCATGTATCACAATTAAACCTAAAGATACTACCATAGGCATGAACAAAACAAGATTCAATAACTAAATTCACATAGAAACAACTCATAGTGATCATCTTGCATTAATACACCCATCACAATACTTGAAATTGGGGTCATAGGGGTGTTCATGGGTTCAAGGGGAATTTTACAATGAAAATCACCATTAAACATAAAATCATCCATAATATAATGCAATTAACATAATAAATTCATTTTTAGGAAGAACCCATGGTTGGTATAGAAAACCTAGTTTTTGAACAATATACCAATTTCGAAATCAGGAGTTGAAGGGCTTCATGGAGAAAAGTATTCCATGAATCAAAGTCCCCATACCTTAATTGATATTTTCCCACGAAATTGGAGTGAAAAGCTTGGAGTTTGAAACTTAATCTTGAGCTTCTTCTTTGTTTTTCAATGGAGTTTATAGAGAGAATGTTTTGAGAGGGAAGTGTATTTGATTTTGAGTTGTGAGGGGTTAAAAGACTTATTTTATTATTTAAAAATACTTTAATATACTTAAAATAACTAATTATAACCGTCCCAACCCTTAAACAAATTAATTAGTAAGTTACTAAACTACCCCTACATGGCCGACTTAAGGCAGTCCACCCAATCCCCATCCACGAGTCCCCGTCCACGGGGAGTGGTTTGAACCACGAACCGTACTGTTCACTCGTGGTTTGGGTCAGAGAGGGGAGGATGAGGGTCTTGGTGAGGAGATTAAGTCTCAACTCACGAGACCCTTCCATGGGGCGTGAGTCATTCCACGGACCGTAATGCACGCTCGTGGAATGGTACTGTGGCTAGGGAATTTTGGGGGTCCTTGGTAGAAACCAAGTGTTGACTCATGACTCCCACCTACAGGGCATCAGTCAACCTACGCCTCATAGGTTGCCTCTCGTGGATGAGGCTATTTTGGACAGCTTTTTGGACCTTCCCTTGGGTCCTCCTCATGGACCCTCGGGGGGTGTTAGAGGAGTCGTACCTTGACGTTTAGGCGCTAGAACCCTAGTATTAAGTAAGGAAACTTATTTTAGGTCTTTAACCTTAGGATTAAACTTCATTAGGCTACTAGACTACACGTTAGGCTCTAGCTTAGGTCATTAAATATACGGGGTGTTACAGAATACATAGTGAGTCTTCAAACGTAGTATCTCTTGAAAACATCTGAGTTGATTGGTCTTGGACATTCGGTTCCATCCATCTCTGACAAGATCAAGGCACCTCCAAATAACACTTTGCGAACAATGTAGGGTCCTTGCTAGTTTGGTGCAAATTTCCCTTTGTACTCAACATGATGAGGGAAAATGTGTTTGAGAACCAACTGACCAATTTCAAATATTCTGGCTCATACCCTTTTGTCGAAAACACAAATCATTCTTTATTGATACAGTTGATCATGACAAACGACAATCGTTCTCTTTTCATCAATCAATGTCAAATAATCAATCCGCTTGCGAATCCAATCATCGTTACTAAATTCAGCTTCCTGGATGATTCTCAATAAAGGTATTTTGAGCTTGGCAGGTATAACTACTTCTGTTCCATATACTCAAAAGTATGAAATTGCTCCAGTTGATGTTTTGATAGTCATTTTGTAGCCCAACAAAGCATATGGCAACATCTCATGCAAACCTTTGTGATTGTCAATCATCTTCCTCAGGATCTTCTTTATGTTCTTGTTGGCAGTTTCTACCGCTCCATTCATTTGGGGACGGTAAGCGGTTGAGTTCCGGTGAGTAATCTTGAATTGCTCACATATCTCTTTCATCAAATAACTGTTGCGAATCACTCCATTGTCGGTAATGATGGAACCCGGTATTCCAAACCTACATATCAAATTGTTAAGGATGAATCAGCTACAACTTTCTTGGTCACCAATTTATACGAGGCTACTTACACCCACTTGGTAAAGTAATCAATGGAAACCAAAATAAATATGTGTTCGTTAGAGGCGACTGGCTCTATTGGACCAATAACATCCATTCCCTAAGCTACGAAATGCCAAGGTTAACTCATAGCATAGAGTTCGTGAGACGGTACTCGAATCAAATCCCCATGTATTTGACATTTTTGCACAAACTTGAGACAATCATGCTCCATAGTAATCCAAAAATAACCGACATGGAGGATCTTCGCCAAGGTGATCCCATCCATATGAGTATCACAAACTCTAGCGTGTATTTGTTCAAGAAGCTTCACAGCCTCAATAGCATCAACACATTTGAGAAGTCCTAAATTTGGAGTCTTCCTATAAAGGATTTCCCCACTTGGAAAGAAATTATTAGCCATACGGCGTATTGATTTCTTTTAGTTGAGCATTGCATTCTCAGGATAAGTCCTGGTCTCCAAATACTTATTTATGTCAAAATACCAAGGCAACCTATCTGGTTCCGCTTCAACATGTGAACAATGAACATGTTATTCTTTTACCTCTTTATCCAAGGAATAAATATAACTTGTATCTGATGTTTAATCATTGAGGCAATAATGGAAAGAGCATCAACCAACTCATTCTGTATCTTGGGAGTGTGCTTAAATTCAATCTACGGAATCTTTTGTACAACTTCTGTATTTACTGCACATATGGTGTGATCTTTGGGTTCTTTACGGGCCACTCTCCTTGAACTTGGTGAATTAGCAAATTTGGATCTTCAATTACTAGCAACTCATGAACGTTCATATTGATTGCCATCTTCAAACCAAGGATGCAAGCTTCGTGTTCAGCCATGTTGTTTGTGCAATTGAATCAGAGTTTAGCTGCCATAGGATAGTATTTAACGGATTCTAACACTAAAACCGCTTCAATACCTTTCCCTTGGAGATTTACCGCTCCATCAAAGAATACTCTCCAACCAGGGTATGCTTTAGAAATGTTTTCTCACACAAACGCCAGTTCTTCATCACAGAAATAAGTTTTGAGCGGTTCATACTCTTCATCAAATGGATTCTTTGTGAGATGATCAGCCAAGGCTTGTGCTTTTATCGCCTTTTAAGTTACATACACAAAATCAAACTCACTAAAAAGCATTTTTTATTTAGCCAACTTCTCGATCGGCATCGGTTTCTGGAAAATATACTTCAACGGGTCCATTCTGGAAATGAGGTATGTGGTATATGAAGACAAATAATGTCTCAAATTCTGAGCAATCCAGATTAAAACACAATATGTCATCTCCAAAAGAGTGTAACGGGCCTCGTATGGCGTGAGCTTTTTGCTCAAATAGTAGATGACTCGTTGATTCTTCCCAATTTCATCATGTTGACCAAGCACGCATCTAAATGTGTTGTCTAAGACAGACAAATATAGTAACAACCGACTCCCTTCCCGTGGAGGAACCAACACCAGTGGTTTTGACAAATAATTTTTGATGGCACCGAAAACAGTTTGACATTCTTCGATCCACTTGGTCAGAATATCTTTTTTCAACAGCTTAAAGATGGGCTCACACACCACAATGGATTGAGCTATGAACCGGCTAATGTAGTTCAACCTTCCTAGGAAGCTCATCACCTCTTTCTTAGTCTTCGGAGGAGGTCACTCTTGAATTTCTTTGATCTTGGAAGGATCAAGCTCAATGCCCCTTCTACTAACTATAAATCACAATAGCTTGCCAGATGGCACTCCAAAAACACATTTAGCAGGATTTAGTTTCATGTTGTACCGATGTAGGCGATCAAAGAATTTCCTCAGGTGATTCAAGTGATCCAAACTCTAGCGGGGCTTTATGATGACATCATCCACATATACCTCGATCTCTTTGTGAATCATATCATGAAATATAGTTATCATGGCCCTCATGCAAGTAGCACCGGCATTATTGAGGCTAAAAGGCATAACGCAGTAATGATACACGCCCCAAGGTGATGAAAGTTATCCTTTCTGCATCTTCTTCATCTATCAAGATCTGGTGATAACCCGCATAACAATCCACAAATGACTACATCTCATGTTTGGCACAATTATTAATGAGAATGTAAATATTAGGTAGTGGAAAATTATCCTTTGGGCTAGCTTTGTTAAGGTCTCTATAATCAACATAAATTCTGATCTTTCCATCCTTCTTTGCTACCAGAACAATATTCTCTAGCCAAGATGCATATTAGGTCACTTCCACTACTTTGGACTCAATTTTCTTGGTAATCTCCTCTTTGATCCTGACTTCATTAGGCTTGAACTTCCGAGTTCTATTTTACTGGGGTGAAATCTAGATTGATTGACAGTTTATAAGAAATAATGTTTGTACTTAGCCCTGATATCCTTATAATACCAGGAAAATACGTTGATGTATTCTCTAAGCAAACGAACTAGGTCCCTTTTTTGAGCTTCAGTCAGATTGACACTGATTCTTACTTCTTTGACACATTCTTCATCTCCCAGATTCACGGTCTCAGTTTCCATCAGATTTGGCTTGTGCTGGTTCTCAAATTGTCTAAACTCCTCGACAACGTGCTCAGGTATCACAATCACTTCTTCATAGTCCTCACATTCACCATCATCTGCCTCATTTTGTTCATTCAACTTGTGACATGACATGATATTGGCAGGTTTTAAATTACTATTACTGAAATCATAAAAAACAAAGTTAGAAAACTAAGATATAAATAGATAAGTAAATAAACAATTTTTTGATAAGAGAGACTTTTCATTTAAATAAAAAATGAGCATAAACTTTGGCCATGGCCAAGGGTAATTTAGCCTTTTTAAAACATCACGGGGGAATTTAAAACTTAAACAAGTAAAAATTCATAAAGGGTGGGTCTCCGGCCTCTTTCGTACTACCACCGATTTTTAAAGCAAACATAAAAACATATCTTTCTACCAAGACGAGCGGGGAATCAGAAGTGGTGTGGAGGTCAAATTTAGCACTTATTCCTCTAGTTCAGCATCATGAATGCCCAATGTCTCGATTGTCTCCTCGAAGATTACATCAACATCTTCAAAAAGACCCCTGATTCCTTACCCAAGACCGCCATCATTAACATACTCCTACACTAGAAAAAATTGGTACAAGTAAGCTATTCGCCTAGCCAACGCCCGACCAGTATTCTTGCTCATCACTTCTGCCTCATCATCTTCTGTAGGGACATGTCCCAAACCAAACTTTGATACTTTGACGGGAATTTGGATAGGCTCAACGATTCCCTGAAAGTACTTCCCCAATCTAAAACCTGGTTCAAAACCACTTTTGAATGGGACAGTGGCTATCATTTTATAGACATAAGGCATAGGGAATTGTGGAGCCAAATTATCACCAGTGGCATTCACTAGCTCCACCATGTAGAAGTCACAACCTCTGGGGACCTCATCAACAATCGATGTATACCCATTGGAATGGCTTCCCTCACTATGAATGACCAATTCTTGGTCCTTCCATATGAATTTCATCAACTGATGGAGGGTAGAAGGCACAGCCCGACCACATGGATCCACGATCTCTCCAATAGCAAGTTGTAACTAGTGTTGATATCTATTACCTAAAATTCAACACTAAACTCTACGGGGCCCACTTGAATCCCCAAATTCACCGCTCCCAAGGTATCTCTTGGTCCTCCGTCAAAAGCCCTTACATTGACTTGGTTCTGGTGAACCTTTCCCAAATCAAAGTTTAATTGTTTGAGAGTAGAAAGTGGACAAATATTAAGACCATACCCGTCATCGATGAAGACACGATTTATAATCTTGTCTCAACACTTAATAGTGATATGTAGAGCTTTGTTGTGCATTGCGCCTTCAAAGGGTAGCTCTTCATCACAAAAGCTAATGTGATACCCCCGATTTACTTGGCTTATCATAGCCACCAAATTATCACTATTTGTACCCACGAGCACATAAGTGTCATCTAAAGCCTTCATCAAGACTTGTATGTGCAGTTGTGAGCTCAACAATAAGGCCCATACAGCGATTTGAGTCGGTGTCTTCTCTAGATGCTTCACAATTGAATAGTCTTTCAACTGCATTTTCTGCCAAAACTCTTCCGCCTCAGCCTAGCTGATTGGCCTTTTCAATTGGTCCTTCTTGTATCATCCTTGGGCTATTCTTCCGTAGTGTAGCACCTACCAGATCTGTTCATGCCCTGGGTGGCACCAGTTTCGATCACAAACCTCTTTTGAGCGAAAATTTCTCTTAGCACCAAAGCAGCAACTTTCTCGGGTGTCATAATCATGAATTATTTTTTCTCTTTTATGCACAATGAGGCTACAACTTTTTCAAGGTCATCAAGACCAGATGGAACTATCATCTTTGTTATGCGTCACTCATCCTCCGTCTCTATCATGTTGATAGTGATGCCCCCGTGATTTGGCAAAGTATTATTGTTGATGTTGGTGTGGTAGTCTAGAGAGTGACCATTTTATGGTCGATCAAATCCTGAATCTTGTGCTTTAAAGTAATACAATCCTTAGTATCATGCCCAACACTTTTGGAATGATATGCACATCTTCGATCGGCTCGGTAGAATCTAGAGTTAGTATTTATTGGTTTGGGCTCAACCGGATGAATAATACCTACCGCAGCCAATTGCTCAAACAACTTTTTCTGACTTTCAATGAGAGGAGTAAAATTTCGAGCAGGTTTCTTCTCAAAATATGGGCGAGGGGATCATAAATGCTCTGCTGAAGAGGAGGTACTTGGCGATAATTTGGAGTATTTTGGCGGGGAGGTGCTTCTTGAAACCTCAGGTATAAATGGTTTGGATAATTTGATGTTGAGCTTGGTAAATTGGTTGGGTATTTTGGTAATTTGGAGGTGGGGTTTGGTAGACGGATGGAGGAGCTTAGTAATTTGATTGGACATTTACATAGTTAGGGGATGGAGCTTGATAAGCCAAGGGGGCATTTCAATATTGTGGAGGTGGGGTTTGGTAAACTGGAGACGGAGTTTGGAAATTAGGAGGGTATTTTGGTAATTTGGAGAAGGGGTTTGATAACCAATCTGGGCATAACAAATCGGGTATGAATTTTGCAAAGTTTAGGAACGACCTTTGTACGGTGAAGATTTTATGGAGTGTTTCTTTCCCTCAGACGCATGGGAAATAGAAGGCCCCTCTTCCCTCTTCTACTTCAATAATCCAGAAGATCAGACCGAAGCAACAACGCAGGCAATCTTCCCCGTCCTTAACCCATCTTCGATAGTCTCACCTACCTTGACTATCTTTGCAAATTTTTTTCCAATGAGCAACATTATCCTGTCATAGTATTCTAGTTCTTGAATACGCATAAACACTTCAATAATTTCTTTTTCTGACATAGGCGGTTGGACTCTAGCCGCCTCTTTGCTCTATCTATAAGCACACTCGTTGTAGCTCTCAGTTCACTTTGTTTGATCTTCTCCAAAGAGTATCAGTGAGGAACGATCTCTACATTATAGGAAAATCATTTGATAAAATCCTTGGCAAGTGCGTTCCAACTGGACCATTGCTACATTTCGTGGGAAGTAAACCATTCTAATGCTTCCCCACTTAAGGTTCGGCTAAAGAGTCGCATCAACAAGGCTTCATTTTTACCATTTCTAATAAGTTGGTCACAGTAGGCTCTAAGATGAGCCAGCAGGTTACCAATTCCACTGACAGTATTGAACTTTGGCACCTTGAACCCTTTCGGAAGGTCCAAGTCTGGGTGGATGCACAAATCTTCATAACTCAATCCGAAAACTTCTAGAGCATAATGAAACTCATTCATAGCTTTTCTTATCTCTTCCTCTATACTCTACTTGGACAATTCTTCCTTAGCCCGCCACTATTTATCCTCCTCCTGTTAATGATAATGTCACGACTCGAGAGCACCCCCTAATCGTAACACGGCATACTCGACCCCGAAGGGGTTTTATACAAGCCTCGTAGCATTCATTCATTGCATAGGTAATAAAAATAGTGCGGAATTTAAATTTTTTTATTCAGAAGCAATACAATCTAAAACATTCATTTAAAAGCAAGCGGAAGTTTGCTAAAGTCTCACATGGCCATCTTAGACAAAACTTTAAACAAGATAGGGTCACGGATCTTTACAATCGAAGTCTTTACAATAGTATCAAAACATAAAAGAACTAGAAATCATGAAAAGTCCTTGTCCTCGGTCTATGAGGACATACCCAACAGATGTCTTGAAAGAAGTCTAGTCCAAGCTCCAACTAGAGAGACACTCAATTACCGCAACCTACACTTGTAGTAAAAACATAGAAGAAGAATGGGGTTAGCACATAAAGTACTAAGTATGATAGCCATGCAAAAACATGCTTAAAAAAGACATTTGTTTGAAAGACATGTTTTTATGCTATTTTGGTAAAACTTCATGAAATACAAGTATAAGAGTCATAATACTCAATCATAACCAACATACAAGTCATTTATCACAATGGAGACATGTTCAGCATAACCCATTACTTTTACATGACCCTTCACTTAAAGTAACCCTTAGGCTATACCTTGTGCAATGTATGGATAGCGTCCCATACCACTATCCACACCAAGGCACCACCCTAAGGTCACCAAAAGTGAACTTGACATTCAACCTTTCCACCTTCAACAATATACATTCATGAAGACATAAACATTATATAAGACATGATCATCACATAAGGACCATCACCTAAGATAACTCTAAGTCACACTTGTGCAATGTGCAAGTAGCATCCCATACTACTACTCACACTAAATGCTCCTTGAAAGTCACCATAGACTAGGCACATTCATACTCAACAAGTTATAACAAGTAAGTACTCATATATACAATCCGAACATAGCACACATTCTTTCATTACACATATAAGCATTCAAGTCACCATTCATTAACTTCATTAAGAACACCTTCATGCATTAGTCACAAGATCAACATTCTTCATTAACATGATCACAAGAGTCCATTCATTCATTAACATTATAAAGGAACACACCATGACCTCCCTCAAATGCCTACTTGTGCAATGTATAGATGGCGTCCCATACCACCACCCACACTAAGTAGTACATCCTTAAGAAGCTATAGTTCATTAACATTATTATGGGGGTAAGCCTTAACCGACATAAACCATGAGAGCTTGACATGGAATCCTGGTATCACCCTCACTGGATAAGGGATTCCTACTTGCCTAGGGTAGGACCATTGTTCTTTAGCCTTAAGTGGATCCACTAGCTATACCTATGTGGGCACATAGTTTATGGGATAAGTAGATTGCTATTAGATACCCCACCTCAACTCACGGATGAGCATCCATCTCAAGAGATTGCTACTAAGTAGACCGCCTCGACTCCCGAATGAGCACCCATCTCAAACAATATCCACTCGGTGCTTAGCATTATTCCCCACGGAGTACATTACATTCATTACATTAGTTCATTATGGGATAAGTTATTGCTACTAGATACCCCGCCTAAACTCCCGGATGAGCATCCATCCCAAACCCAACATTCGTTCATTTATTGGAAATCTCATAGATTCATAGATGAGAATATCCGTTCACCTAAGAACCCCCCTTATTGTGAGAAAGTAATTTCACAACAAGTCATTAACATTCATTAGAGTACAATTATGAGAATACCCTTTCAAATAGTACTTCATCATTAACATTATCATTGAACTTCATTCATTCACTCATTCATTCAAGTGTGTGTGTATATGTGAGTATAGCCTTTCACATAATCACCATCATTCACAAGTGTTAATAGAGAGATAATATTCAATCCTAACACTATTAGCTTCTAAACATGATCATCTTTCATTCCTTTAGATCACACACATGCTTTACATCACATTCATATATACAACATCATAATAATACTTCAATTACCCACACTATGCCTTCAAGGCCATGATCACAAAGTTCATAATAAGTAAACACCTCCACCTTTCAAGTGGATCAATATACCAAGTAAGTAAACACCTCCACCTTTCAAGTGGATCAACAATTCAAGCACAATTCTACTTTAACATGAGGTTAGGTCAAACTTGCTCTTTCAATGCTATGATCACAAATCCTCAATTCACCAACAATTCTCCATAATTAGGCATAAATAATGATACAAATCAATAATCTAAATCAATCTACCCATAAGTCCATCATCATTCATTCATAATCAACAAACCCACCTCATAAGGCTAAATTTAAGAATTGAGAGAAATCATGGGTTCATAGAGTAAACTCATCAATTAAACATCAATATAATCATAAATTGACATTAGTAACCTTTAAAATTGTTTGATGAAAGAACCCATGAGATTGAGTGAAAACCTAGATTTTCATGATTTGAAATCTTCTTTGAATTGGCTCCTTGAATGGAAAATTAGACAAGGATCAAGACCACCATACCTTGTTATTGCTTCCCACGAAATCCACTTGAAAACCCTTTGAAAACCTTGGAGAAATTGACCTTGGAAGCTTGCAGTCTTCAACTTCTATGGAGGTTCTAGAGAAAGTCTTTTGGAGGAGAAGGGTAATTTGAATTTGGGGTCTTGGGTTGTAATGAATTAATTGGGTGTTTATGGACTTAAAATATTTTATATAGGAAGTTAATTTGTTATATAATCGTCCCTCCTAACCCCTAATTAAATAACTAACTAAAACTAAGACCCCTAACTATAATAAATATCTGGAAAAACTGTGGATGGGTCTACTGGCCGTCCTGTGGTTCCGTGGATTGGGGTTGGGGCTCAAAAATGAAGGCCAAGCCTCCCTTGACTAAGTCCTAACCCACGCCCATGACCTACGGGGCGTGGACTTGTCTAAGGGGCGTGATCTGCCTCCGTGAACCAAGCTGTTTTGACAACTTTTTGGGCAGTGTTGGGGTCCTCCTCAAGGACCCCTTGGGTGGTCCTTGGGGAGTCATACACGTACGTTTAAACCCTAATCATGTAATTCTAAGTACGGGAGTAATTTCTATGAGTTTTAACCCTTATACAACAGCTCCTTGGTAATGGCTTAATCTATAGATAGAAAGCCCTATGATGGGAATTAGGTTTGGAGAGAGATGGGACCGGTTATATAATAGGGGAAGCAGATGCAAGATTTTTCTTTCAATAGCCGGCCAAATGACTACAGGATTATCGGTCTACTCTACCTCAATTCACCATTTCGAACACTCCAAAACTCCACTACAAGACCCTACGACACACTAGTTCAAGTCACTAGTTTTCGGGCGTTATAGTCGTGTCTTGACGTTTTACCCCTAAATTCCTAAACCTTCACTCGAGAAACCATCAGACATCATCTAACCTCACATCAAACTCAAACGCACACACGTTAGGCTCTAGTTTCACTAGTTCGTTTTTAGGGTCGTTACAGATAAAGTTTGGAACAATTAGCATAAGGTTCATTAGGGATTGGGATTTGAAAGGTAGGTTTTGGAGGAAAGGGTGGAGCAATGGGAGGATTTTGGGTATTTTGAGGGGTTTGGTATATCTGGGGAATGTTTGAGGGTTGGTATTTTAATGGGGGAAAAGTCTGAGGATTGTTTATATTATGGTTTTGAGTGGGAGGAAAGGTTTGAGGGTTGTTACTCTGAGGAGGAAGTGGTGTTTGATAAGAAGCAGAGGCGTGATGAGGATTTGGGTAGTCAAATAGATAATGGAGGAGTTTTTGACAGGGTTGGAGGGTGGGTGCTGGACATGTTCCGCATTCGAATTTGAAGGCGGAAAGTAGAGTAGAGGCCTTCCATTGCCTGGAGTGTTGACAGAAAATATACGATTTGTGAAATCTTGCTTTCTCTGCATGTCAATCTTTAGATCAATAATCTGTTGCATTAGTTGCATAATTAACTCGTTTTGTTCACCTGTAGAGGGCTGAACTTTAGAAACTTGAGTCAGGCTAGCCGCCTCACTATTATCACCCATTGTTGCTTTTCCTTTTGGTGAATTTTGATCAGGAAAGGAATCTTTGGGAGCTTTGGATCTTGTAAAATAAGGATGCTTACCCAGCTTATCAACACAGATCAGTTCTAAGTACCTATAAAAGAAAAACAACTCAAAATCAAATCTGTTAGTTTTAGTTCATGATGCATGATGCAAAATATCACATAGAAAGCATATAAACACATAAGATTTGCTTTGTTTGAGGACATGTTAACCCACGAATAACGAGAACTGGTTTAAATAAGCAGTAATTTGCTCATTTGATTTCGAGATTAGTGAATCAGGAAGGTTGACTTGCGTTGAGCTAAAGTCTTCTTGTCACATATCACGGCACCTACTGATGTTAACTCACTAATTCCTTGTGAAATGAAGGGGAAAAGGAAATTTTAAAAGATAAGGGTCGGGCCTGGAAAGGCTGCCTATGTATCTCCAAAGGAGAAATCAGTCCCTACGTAGTTCGATCATTACATGGATAACTCTGATTTTCACTCATTCATGACTTGATTACAACGAAACTAAAAACATACAAACTCTTAAAAACATAAACTATGCCTTTCTCAAGGCTTCTTCTTCTGAAAAGATAAAACTCTCTTTTGTCTGCACTTTCAACGATAACGCGGGGAGGGGGGGAGGATACTTGACCTGGATTCTTTCTTTGTTGATCAGTGACTCAACATCATGATGGAACTTTTCATGGAGGCCCCTACTTTTGCCTTCTTTTTGGCAGGGGTCAAGATCCCACCCCGAACCAACTTAAGATAGATACCCAAACGTGAATCCTTAAAGACCGTGAAGTTGTGATAGAAAATTAAAGTATGCTCTATGACCGGCATGCCAGACTCTGGTTGATCATACGTAAGGATGGTGTTGGGATCCCACATATAGCTCATTCTACCACTACTAATCAGGTCATGAATCACAGTCCTCAGCTCCATGCATTCATCTGCGGTGTGCCCATTTTGGTCCTGATGATAGGCACACTTTTGTTGTCCATTTTTAGGAAGTAAGCCCCTCGACAAGACGTAGGATGCCTAAGGCCTGAAGACCAAACTAGAGCCTTGAACTAGAGTTCTAGAGCTTGATGTTGAGGATTAGAGCCGTAGATGAAACTTTTCATGCATAGAATGAGGGGTTTAGTGGTTGAACGTCAAGGTATGTGTTAGACCTCGTTGTATAGAAGACCATCTAGGTTTTGGTTGAGGGTAGGAAGGGCAAGTGCCAAGGCAAGGGGGCAAAGCCTAAGCCAAAGGTCAAGGCTTCCCAATCTTGGCCAAGCCCTGCCCAAGGTCCATGACCACCTTCACGACCAGTGGTCTTGACCACGGTCCGTAAAGGGGCTCGTGACGACCCCTTAGTTTTGTGGGAGGTCAGGCCTTGAGGCCTAGCTACTTCCTAGTGGCTATGACTCGTGGTCTTGACCACGGATCGTAGGTGGTCTCGTGGTCATGCCTTAGGTTTTTGAGGCCAAAACTCATTGTCCAAGCCACTTCCCAAGGGACCACAGACAGGACCACGGCTCGTGAGTCGAGTCGTGGTGCCTGACACCATGGTTGCCAAATAAGGATTAAATTAGTAAATTCGTTTTTAGTTAGTATTAATTGGAGTCATTTTATATGGACTATATACACCTAGATAGACTATTTTAAGTCATTAACCACCCCAACTAAGTCACTTAGAATCAAAACACCAAAACACTTTCCTCTCAAAATAATTCTCTCTCTAGAAAACCTAAGAAGAAGAAGAAGATAGAGCTTGAAGCTTGGACCAAGAACAACCTCCACTGTTGAAAGCTTGGGTTAGGGATTTGATTAAAGTTATTTTTATATTATTCATCTATGGGTTATTCCACCCATAGATCCACTTAGAAATCAACCAATTGTGAAATCTAAAGCCCAATTCTAGTTAGGGCTTTTCTTACATTGTGGATAGGGATTGGGTATGATTCCAATCTAGTGGATAATACCTAATTATGCTTGATTTATATTTGTTTAGTGATATTATGATGAAATTATTTGATTTCTATGGTAAACCCTAGTCTAAATTGATGAATGTGATACTTATGGGTTTATGCCATTAGAGGTGAAATTGAAGGTTCAAAGATGATCTTCTTAAATCAATGTCATGAGTAGTAATTGTTCAAAGTTAAGAACATGTAATCATGAATTTAACTATACTTTATTGAATATGATAGGTCTTGACTTCTAAAGATGAAATTGAACCTTTATGATAAATTATGACTAGAATCACCTAGTAATGAAGTATGTGATTGAATGTCTTGTAATCTAGACATGAATGATGATAGAATGAAGTTAAGCTTGATAATAAGGCTTGTAGTTCTCAATGTTAGGGCTTTGGGGGAAAAGTCAATATGATGTGATCTTGTTGTGTATTGTTCTCTCTTACACACACTTAGGCATGAATATGATAGGAGATCCAAGGTTCTCTCACATAGAATGATTCTAGGTTGGCTTAATAACCTAAAATGAATCAAAGAATGATAGATTAGAATAGCTTGAAGTTGAGATATAAGATCTCTTCATGTGTAGCTTGACTTGGTAAGAAAAGACCATTTCATGGTAGCTTAGGATTGAAGATTTATACTCTCCTATAGCTTAGGATTGAAGATTTATACTCTCCTATGGATAGCTTGAACTAGCATTGTGAAATGAATTTCATGGTAGCTTGATTTGGTAAGGCCAAGACCATTTCATGGTAGCTTTAGGATTGAGGACATATACTCTCCTAATGGTAGCTTGGGATTGAGACTCATACTCTTCTAATGATAGATTACATTAGTATCTTGGTGTGCTTGTAAGGATAGCTTGACTTTGCATTGTAAGAGGCATGTCAAGGATAGCTTGAGTTAGTATTACTCATGGTAGTTTAGGATTGAGGATCATACTCTCCTAAGGATAGCTTGCATAGCATCATGGGATGTGTTGCATGGTAGGTAGGATGGGACATTTGTATCCTTTCTTAATTAGCTTGGACTTGCATTATAGTATTCCCTCCATGGTAGCTTGACTTAGCATGATGTAGACATGTTAGTTAGACTATTAGTTTGGTCTAGCCGAGTAGGTTGCTATTCCTTGAGAGCCTTGAATTGATGACTTGTGCTCATTCATGCGTGATGTCTTGCCTTGTACTAAGAAAAGAAGTACCTTAAGTGAATAGAGGCAAATAGTCAAGAGGGACTAGTTCCCAACTAGTGAGCATTCATGATAGCCTAAAGGAGTACTTAGTGTGGATAGTAGTATGGGATGCTATTCATACATTGCACAAGTATGACTTAAGGCTAGGTATGAAGGGTTCCTTGACATAGTATAGTTTAGCTTGGGTTGTTGTTGTAGTTGCCTTTCAAGATATGTTTGACTAAAGCTGATAGTTTCCTTGTCTATATGAAGAAAGCCAATAGTGAGACCAAATGAGGGTGAATATGACTAGGATGACTTCAAGGTTATGCTTAGTGTGAAGGGTAGTATGGGATGCCTTTCATGCATTGCACAAGTGTGTCTTGAGGTTACTTAGGAATATGGTACCCTTATGGTAGAGAAGCTTAAGAGTTGACCATGTATATAGACCATGATTAGGATGACCATAAGGGGTACTTGGCTTGGGTGGTATTATGGGATGCTATTTATGTTTTGCACTTGTATGCTTTTGAGGTTACTTGAGAATGGTTATATGATGGTAAAGATGACTAAGAGTCAAATATGCTTATTAAGATTATGACTTATCTCCTATGCTCATTAACTATGTCTTGTGTTGACTTATGACTATATGATGCTTATGTTGGAGATTATGCTATGATTATGTTATTATCTCTTATGCTTGTGTCTTATGTTGACTAACCATTTTGATATGATCTTATGATGTTGTGCTAGCTATCATACTTGGTACATTTTGTACTTACACATACTTTGCCTACATTCTAATCAAATGTAGGGTTTCGGAGATTGAGTGCCTTTAGAGGCTAGGTTTCTAAGGAGCAAGAAGAGTGGAAGATTTGGTGAGTCCTCATAGCTTCGAGCACAAACCAATTATTTTCTTTATGTCATTTCTTTATGTTTTAGACTTTGTATGGGATGCGTCCCAAGAGTTTTATTCAAAAGTTTAAAAGATGGTTTGAGACAAAAGTGTAGTAAAGACTTTCGCTTGCTTTATGAAAATGTTTTCGATTGTATGTTTAAAAGAATTTTTAAATTTTTTGTACTTTTCTATGATCTTATGTTATGATATGCTAAGGGCTTGTATGAGACCCCTTCGGGGTCAAGTACGCCATGTTACGTCTAGGGGTACCCCTGGGTCGTGACAATGACATATCCATCCCCTTCTTTCAATCACCCTAAGAAAAGGGTCATGTCACCAACTTCATTCTTGGGTTTTCCCTCAACAATTTCAAGCTTAACGTCTTCACCGACAGTGGCATTAAGCTTTCCTACGAGGAAAGGATATTTTCTCGTAACTTTTGAATCTCAAGTGTTGTGTCCTCTTTCTTCTCCAAAGTCATGGCTATCTCTTCATCGACCATAGCCAATATCTTATTTCTGGTCTCAATTTTTATGTCCATTGCAGTGCTTTTGGCCAATGCGACTGTAGTGGCGAAGTCTACTTCCATAGTTTTTTCCTCGACCGCTCGAATCTTTTGGGTTTTTCGGTGTAGTTTCAACATCAATTCTTCTTCAGTCAGCTCAACCTCAACATCTTGGTTTCTTTCCATCTTAGCGGTAAATTCATCCTTTCCTAAGATGATAGAGTAAGGTTTTAAGATTTGGTAATGGAATTCAATTTTGACTGAGAAACTCAAGACTCAAAGAGTATTTTGGTTAAACATTGGATAGTGACTTGCATTTTGTTTTTGTGGAGATTTTTAGAGAATTTTTGAAAAGGGGTGGGCTAGAATGTCCTCATTCAAAGCATCATATTAACATAAACAGTTAAAAACACACAAACAAGCAAACAAATATAGTGTCTTAAACAGATATGTGACCTTTTTGTGCTTAGGGTAGGCCTAAAGAATTGAAGGATGTATATGTCTTTTTAAGACAATTCATTATCCCCAAAATATTTCATTGAAAGCATTCAAAAATGTCTAACAAACATCAAAATAGGAAAATAAGTTCAGAAAAGTAAATAGCAAAACAAAGTACAAATAAAAGCAATCACATGCATGGGATGATAATAAACTTCAAACTGCTTCTGATCCATCATCAAGTCTGGTTATCTTGGCGATGCTGACTTCTTCCCATATGGAATATATGTTTTCCCACAAATGATCTCTTGTTAGTCGAACCCCTTCTTCATACCCGACTCTCTCTATGGACTAGATTTATAGCTACATGCTATCATCTAACTCAGACATGCACTGTCTTGGTTTTCCAAGCTATTTCTTTAGCTGGGCTATGACTTTAGCATCCTTGGAATGCCGGCGTTGATGATCCAACTCATTTTTCTCATACTTCTCTTGAAATTGGTGGAGTCGAACTTGATGTTTAGCACCAACATCTGCGACATGATGAGGGACATTTGGACCAGGCTAGATTGTTCCGGTGAGGTTCTTCTTTAACCATTCTTTTCTTCATCAAAACATTCCGGTTGAAACCTATTTGTCACCGGCTCACCCAACACCCTTTGAGTTCTCCAAATTTAAAATATCTTTGCGAAAAAGCGACTTGGCCATTTTCATGATCAATTGCAAATTTTCTCATGTCTGTAGTTTGGGGAAGATCTTATTTTCCTCCTAATTGTCTAAGGAGTCGAGCGGGAGCATAAGGTCAAGTCCCTCTAAATCCGACGAATATCAAGAAAGGGACCCCTTCACCTCAAGTCATGATTTCTATTGTTACCACTAGACTTTCAATTGACCGGTGAACATTTTCTTCTCTTAATCCCTGAAGCCTTGGATACCAGAATTTTTGACCACCTTTCTATGGAAATGATTAAGGTATATCCACAAACTATGAGATGCAAGTTTGTTTGGTCGTGTCTTGGGATATGGTTCTTCTGGATCATGGGCTTTGGCCAAGTGTTTTATCATCCACCACTGAGTATCAAGTTGCATCCTTTGAAATAAACATTCACCGCTTCGTCATTTATCTAAAGCTCTGTAACTGTCGGCAAGAATTATGGGCGTCAAAGTATAGTGCTTGATTGTCGATCCGTAGTCTACCCCTTTAAAAATGGCATGAGTGACCATTACTACACTCTGATGCATAGTGTAGTATGGTCCAGGGGAATACCATTGTCCCAAGTAAGCATATCGCAAAAGCAAGAGGACGTGTTTCCTTCAAAGTTTTCTCCAAAACAAATTCTTCTTTAAACTTTTTGAAAGCCCTTGCACGTCCAAATCGATGATAAATCTTCCGGAGTAGAATGTTCGTCACGGGAAGCTTGTCCATCCATTCGACTTTGACAAGTGAGAGTTTGTTGTCCCATATTTGAGGAAAGAGATCACTATTGGGCTTACGTTTCCTTTTGTTGCACACGCCTATACTCTCGTAGCTGATAAGAACTACTTCGATAGTTGGAGTCATTTGTACTTCCCCAAAATGGAATACCATGTTTTTACTATCCCAAAATTGCACCGCCATTCCAATCAAATCGGGTCAAGCCTCCATTTCCATTAGTGACAGGAGATAACCTATATGTCTTTGGACCTCTTTCTTGTCTTTGCTATTCATAAACTTCCACCACACTTGGAGCTAAGGATGAGGTAGAGTCACTATTCGGGTCCTCAAGGGATTGTACACTGGATCCATTCTAAAAAAAGAAAACAAAAATGTACGTCACCCCACCACCAATGGATAATAGATTGGTTTGAAAATGAAATACACATCCTTCAATTATTCACATAAGCATGATTATATTTTTATTGACCAATGGGCCAAATAGACACAAGACGAACTTCTAATGGGCTCATCATGCCTTGGGTATTGGTCATCTTAGTTCAAATGTGCTAAATTGAGGAATTTGGTTTCTCTCTACGCTAGTTGACTAAGAGTGGCTATTGAGAGGCCGGGAACTCAAGATGACAACTATGTTGAAAATTACAACAACCATTGGACGCATGACGAACCAATAAATTGCAGTTCCTTTCGAAAAAATGTTAAGTATAAAAAAGATCGGTTGCGGTTTTGCGAAACCGTTCTTTAATATACTGCATTTATGTCACGGTGACGAAAAATGCCATGAATGCAAAAATGACAATCAATAGCAATTTAAACAAGTAAAACATAGATAAGATAAGGTAAAAAAGAAAAGCAATTATTAATAAATAGTCAAAAAGGAGTCAAGTTATTATGGTTAGAACCTCATTATTTCCAAAGCAGAGTCGTCATTTATGTTTTATGTTTAAAAAGAGAAATATTAGACTTTACTTACAAAAATAAATTTAACTTAAATTTTAAAGAAAAATTAATTTTATAAGAGTCACCACTTAAGTTTTTGAAGAAAAATGAAGAAAACTTATATTTTTCAAAAGATTTAAACAGAGAAATCATTTGAAAATACCAAACGGGTTCACGGTTCAACTTACACTTGAAGAAGGTGTTAGGCACTTGAAGTGTCCGCTAACGCACGGTTGACCTACAACTTGACTAAATGCTTAACTTTGACCAACTTTGAAAATAAAGTAAAGGGAAACCATTTTTAGGTTACTTAAGGGAGATAAATCAAGAAATATATTTTGAGGAAATAACATTTTATTGATAAACAAAATAAGTAAGGAAATAATAAATAAAACTTCAATTAAACATAAAAATAAAGAAAGGGCTATCTTTGGAATTTAATTTAATTTAAAATCAAAAGAAAACAAGGTTAGTCAATACAGAAAATAAGCAAAAAAAGAAGAGGAGAATAATTTGAACTTGGGCTCCTTGCCCAAATTGAACAAAATTAGGTTTTCGGCCCACCTGTCCTGACTTTTACTAATTGCCCAAAGTAATGGACTTTGGCCCATTTAAATCAAAATCATCTGCTGGTCATTTCATTGGACTTTTTGGTCCATTTTCGCTTGGACCTTCTCTAGCAAATAGAATTGAGCTTTAGCCCATTTCTCCTCTGAAAATCTGCATATATACTGAGTGCAGACTCATGTATATAGGTTGTATACTACCTTATATATCAGTGTATACTGAGTGTATACAGGGTGCATATCAGCCTATTCTTGCTTCCAACACCTGTATTTTGATTCCTCTTGCCCTGTATTTTAGCTTCTACTCTTGGAATGATGAAGTTGACTCGATGAATATAAATATTGGGCCTTTATGGCCTAAATTAAAAATGCAAAGGAGGGAAAATAGTCCACAATGGACTCAAATGTAATTCACAACAAAATAAAAAGAAAGAAATGAATTAGTAAATGAAACTCTTAAAGCAGCTTATAAAGTAAAACACAAAAAAATGGCAGATTCATATAAAAAAGACAATCAATGACTAATCCATAGCAACCAATTAGTGATATACAATCATTAAGAATCACATAAATCATTTGAGAAGAACAAACATTAAGAAAATGAGAGAACCAACTCACTGGTCAGATAAAATTAAAGACAATACATTAACAATACTCAAAGACTAGCACTAAAACACAAACGACCACTAATCTAGACTTTAAACTCATGTCGTAACAGGACCAAACCCTTCGGTTCAAATAAATCAAAAACAAAATGATGACAGATACATCAAGAAGTATACTATGTTGTAAGAAAATTGTTTTGATATAACAGGAAAATCTAAATCATACTATATCATGGCACCTAAAACAGTAAGAAATTAACTTAGACAACCATTGCATTAGCCTTTTATTTAAAGAGGAAACATGGCATTCATGAAGCTATTTTAGAGCCTTGAAATTTATTATCTCCTGGTAACTTGAAATTCAAATATTTCAAGCTCATTCGATATTAAATAGCTCACAATAAACCTCAAAACAAGAAGAATCTTAAAAGGGGCACGAATAAACAAAATTAATATTGACAGACCAAACGAAATCCAAGCTTGAAGGCAACCTAAACAAGTGAAATTATATTCGATAATCAAATAGCAAACTTGAAAAAAAAATAATAGGCTCAAACAGAGGAATAGATAACCAACATAATCGAACATAAAATGGCAAAGACTTTAGCTCGACACTAAGACTGAACCACGAAATATCCCACAAACACATGTATCATGTTAATAACATCATAAACTTAAAGATATATATTAGTAAACCAGCCACAGAAGTAGAGTTTTTCCAACATTAACAGATCAAAATAGGAAAAGAGATGAAGAGAATGTTATCGCGAGAGAAGCGTTACCTTTTTTTGAGCAGCGACTGGGACAGTGACAAGCTTGGAGCGAGCTATTCTATCACACCCGTTCAGACACGAGCAACGAGTAAAGAAATTCGAGCAAAAAATCTGAATAATATCCTTCTTGGAATTTTGGATTCGAAAAATTATGTATTGAAAAGAGAGAGAATTCCTTTGAATTAAAAGACTGTCAAAATCCCCAAAATCCAATCCCTTCAACAATGAATATGCAGCGGTTTATATAGAGGGGGAATTAGGATTTGAGTTTTGGGGGGAAAAGGATAAAAAAATCGGATAAGGATTAGGATGATTTTTAAATTCCCATTTCGAATTCCCTATCAAGGACAGGAATATACCGATTTGATACCCAATTCTCAACGAAATCAGACAGAAGGGAGGCAAGGTGGACGTCCCAGATTGATTCAACATCCTTGAGCCCTTGCGTGGCTCAATCTCGCGGCTACAAGGATGAAAGACACGACTGGCTACACCTGCTTAAACAGTACTATTGTTCGAGTAAACGAGGAAGAAGAAACATCGTACCACGCATAGATGGAATCACGCACATGTCGAGTATCTTCGTGAAGACACCATTGGAATTGAACGTTGTATTTTTGTTGCTTTTGTGGACGCTGTTGTTAACGCTATTGGGCATTGACGCTGTGAACGTTATTGATGTCGCTTAATGCTTCTATGTTCACACTGATGGAACGATGTTAACGTTTTGAGTTGTCGTTTTCCCTGCTAATGTCAACATTGTGGGTGGGATTGAGGCTGATGTGTTCCTCTTTGTGAAATAGAATTGGGTCAGGTTTGGGTCATTGAAAGAGTGGGCTGGGATGTGAGGGTTTTTCTTTTGCTGAAAGGGTTTGGGGCCCAACATGAGTCTTGAAAAGAGTTGAAAATATCCCAAAATTGGTCTTTGGAGTTAAAGGGAAGGTAAGATAAAGAGTGGCTAAAATTGCAAAAAAGAGATAGACAAATAGGTTATAATTATAACAAATCAAACTCCCAAGCGTAGCCAAAGGGGGTTAATTGGCGAGTTCGGCTAAATTTAAATAAGAGGAATTAGTATTGACTAATAATTGAGCTTCTTAATCTTAACGAAATAAAATAATTAACTTAATAAACTAATGATTCAAAATTATAATCACAACTTAAACTAAACTAATTTAATAAAATATTTAACTAAAAAAATATAATCTTTTTTGACATGATTTTCAAATATTTATAAAATATACTAATTATATACAAAATTATATAAAACATATTTATTATTTAAAAATTATATAACTTGCACACTACTTTTTTTTTGAAATTTTTTATAAAACTAATTATTTTAAATCGTTTGAAATTAAAGAAGTTCAGTGATTAATTCGTAACGTTGAGGTCCAAAATTTGGTGTCAACAAATCTGGTTCAATGAACCAACAAGATGAGGAAGGAATTGAGATAAATTTGTAACACCTAGGAATTTGGAAAAGGGAGAAATAAATTTATGCGGATGAAATTTGTGTCTACAGGTTCCATTACGGATCATAGAAGCTTCTATTGGTCGTACATGGCAAACGTAAAAAGTAGGAAATGAATTTTCTAAAATCATGTCCTAGTATCCTTTTTACGATTTACTAGAATGGTCCTTCAACCATTGTACGAGTCGTAGGTAGGTCATGTTGGTGAGTCCCAGACTCAATGAAAATTTAAGGGGTAAAGTTGGTTTCTACGGTTGTCATGTACGGACCGTAGAAAGGCCTATGAGTCGTACATGGGGTTCTGTCAAAATTTGGTTCAAATAGTAGTTTCTGAACTTATCTACGGTTGATCAGTACAGTTTGTAGATAGACCTACGGACCGTAGGTGAGGCTCGACAGTTATTTCCAAGGGATCTTGGGTCTTTTCCTAATTGTTTTAACTCCATACTACGTCATTTTACCTTCGACCCTAAGCCGCCAATTTACTCATTTCAACTCATTCTCCTAAATTCTCTAAAACTTGACCAAATTCATCCTCCCAATTTTCTCAAGTCTAAGGAAGAAGAAGAGTTGGTGTTCCATTCCAGTCTTCAAATTCTCCATTTTCTTGTAAAGGATCAAGGTATGTGTGTATTCATCCACAAAGTTCTTTCCTCCATGGGGTCCCAATGATTTTAATTTCTCAATTTTATTTTCAATTGATCAAATTAGGGTTTCAATTCAATGAAAGTGGGTTTCATATAGTTAAGATTGATTATAGTTAATTAAGTATTCTAATACATGAAATGATGTTAATTCATGATATTTAGTTGAAATTGCATTTACCCATGCCTAAATTATGTTTTTCAACCATGATCCTATGATGAACCCATGAACTATGAATTATCAATTTTGAAGATATGCATGTTTTTATGAAATGATTATAAATGATTTGGAGATACCTTGAAAGGAAAGTATCAATGCAATTGTGAAATGAATTTTCACTTACTATGATGATCATGATTGCGAAAGGTATTTCTCACAAATGAATTCACATTGGTGCTATGCTGAATTATACTCAAGGAGCTATTCTATGTTTTTTATCTTAAAAGTAGTGGATTGGTATTGATCATTGTCTCTCCTATGTTAAAATAATGTTTGACTCTTATCTATTCTGTTGAGATTTAGACTTATCACTGAGAGGGCTTTGAGGTGGAGGCTCAAATAGGGTAGTCTCTAGTAGCAACGTCTAGTCTCAAATGACCTAGCTAGTGGATCCACTTTAGCAAATGATGATATGTCCAAATTATATTTTGGAACGTAATTTCCCCTTCTTTCGGTGTAAGGGATATACTGAATTTCATGATATAACTCTCATGGTCTTACAATTGGTTAAAGCTAATATCCCACAAAATGAATATGTTTTCTTGAAAGGTTTTCTTATGTCCCTTATGATATGCTCTTGACCATGTTTTTATGATTTCTATGTCATGTCTTCTTTAAAGCTTTTCAAATATTTTTCAATGATCATGCCTACTCATTTTAAGTCATTCATGCCATCATGCCTACATTTATGCATATTGCCTCATACTTAGTACATATCATGTACTAATGCATACTTGTGCCTACATTGTTTCACGAATGTAGGGTCTGACGCTCCTACCATCCATACTCATGGCTAGTTGATTCTTCATAGGCTTTGAAGATTGGTGAGTCCTCATGTTCCGAGGACCGAGACTCTTTTATTGTTTTATGTCATTTTCGTTTCCAAACTTTGTAAGTGATGTATAGGTTATGTCCCAATCACTTTCCTTATGATATATTAGATGGCTTTGAGACTTATGTTTAGACTTTCGCTTTTTCCAAACTCTTTTGTATGAAATGCTATGTTTTAAAGTTTTGAATTCTATTATCTTGTATGATGCATGCTAGTGGCTTGTGTATGGCCTCTCGGGGTTTTATACGTCATGTTACGCCTAGAGTATACTTTGGGTCGTGATAAAATTATATTTGTATATTTTGGTGAAGTTTTTCTTGTTATTTTTGTATAACAGTACAAATATTTTTTATTTACACCCCAAGTTTTTTAAGATTTTCAATTGTAAATATACAATAGATTCATATATATTTATCAATTAATTTTCTTGTTTAGATGTTTTATGATTTTTTGAGATATTTGGTTTGTATAAATTATGAAAAATTCTATTTGTATAATTTCTGAAATTGTGTATAGTTACTTTGTTCGTATATTTGACTAGTCACTATTTTTAATATAATATCAGCAAGTATACGTTCCAATTATTATTTCTATAATATAAACATTGTTGAGGTATTTGTATAACTTGCTTTGTATATTTATTTTTTTGTGATTTGTAGTTAGATCAATACATTTCACATTATGCTTTATACGATTCTATGGATTTAACGTATCAATGTTAATTGCGCTTTCTTACCTTGTTAGACTCTATTTGTATATTTTCAACAATTATATACAATTACTTTTTTGTATTTGTATATTATCAACAAGTTTGTGTTTCAGCTATTTTATATATATATGTATATTTATTAAGTCATTTTTTTGACATGTTTATTTAGGAAGTTAAATTTATCTTTCTTTGTTTGACAAAAGTCAAATTTGATAAGAAATTCTAATCAGATACAATAACCATGATTTATGGGATTGTTTTCCTTTTTAATAACCTAAATTACCGTCTCATTAATTAAGTTAAGAGTCCAATTTGTAGAAAAAAACAAACTCCTAGCGAGTTATACTATATCTACTGAAACTATAGCTATGTTATGTAATTAGGCAAACTGTAGCAAAATGAGACTCATTATGTTTCAACTCTTAGCTACTTATGAAATTTCCCTTTTATAAAATCATACTACTAATTAATATGGTTGAGTTATAAATTAAATAGAGAGAAAAGACATAAAGTGACACTTGAACTTGTCTCGAATTTTCAAAAAGACACCTTAACTATGCGAGCGTCCTATTACCTCACTAAGCAATCTTGAACTTATATTATTACGTCATTTTTTGTCCACCTCACATAGAGAGTGTTGCACTCTCTCAAAGAGAATGAGCAACCTAAAATAACTAATTTTATTTTATTTTTACAAATATTTTATTATAAAATATATTTCTTATTTTTCTTATTATTTTAACTTTTTTTCCTTTTTATTTTTTTCTCTTTCTTTTGTCTTTCTTCTTCAAAAACTCATTGTCATCTCCATTGAAGCTTCTCACTTTCAATGTCACCATTTTTATCATAACTTCATCTCTTTTTTTACTACTGTTAGCTTTGCTCTATTTAATTTTAAAACTTTATCTAAATATTTTCTTACATTTGAAACAATTTGATAAACCCATTATTTTTTAAGATGATTAGGAAGTATCATATAATTTTTTTATCCGATTTCAATTAAGTTCATTCAATTTTCGGGGAATTCATTGATACTTGTAAGATTATCATTTCTAATTTTGAAGTTATATGAAAAGGAGTAATTGATTATACCTTCAAAATTTTAAATTTTCTTAGAAAATTATTAGTTTTGTTATCAATAATTCAATAAAGTCTAGAAAATAGTATGAATTCGTTTTTATAAATAAATCACTGAAATAAAGAATTTGACTGGAGAAGAACAAGAAAAAAATTTTAAAAAAATGGGAAAGAGGTTCAACTTGACGTGAGGGGTGGGGTGAGGGTGAGAGGTGAAGAAAAAGAAAGAAAATGGAGGGATGGATCACTTGAAAGTGTGTGTGGGGGGGGGGGGGGAAGATGAAGTAGAATTTAAGATAAAATCAAAATTAAAATAAGTCAAAAAGTAAGAGAGAGAGAGAGAAAACGTAAAATGAAAAAAAATTACATTTTTAATTAAATTAACATGTGTCATGTAATGTTTGGTGTGTGAACACACTTATTTCTTAAAATATGGGGCTGATCGAAAAATGTTATTATAATATATGTTCAAAATTGTTTAGTGGGGTAATAAGACGGTTGCAAAGTTAAGGTATCTTTTTGAAAATTCGGGACAACTTCAATGGTGACTTTATGTCTTTTCTATTAAATAGAAAATGTGTAGTTAGTTAATATTTAGTGATAAACATCTTTGTAGTCAATTATCAGGAAGAACTTTTTCTCTTATCCTGATAAGTAATTTTATAGATTCATCAACAAACTTTGAATCTTACTGCACATACCATAAGATCTTTAGGTAATTATGATTGAGGAAATGTTTTTTCTTCCCTAATGACTTTCTAATAAACAATAATGGATCAAATGATTAAAATTCTCCAATTGATAAAATAATAAAAATCTTATAATCAAGCAAATAAGATAATATCTTTTCTTCCCTAATGGCTTTCTAATAAACAATCATGGATCAAATAATTTAAATTCACTAATTGATTAAACAATTAAAAAACTTAATATAATCAAGTAAATAAGATAATAGTTTTAAATTATTTTTTCCCGCACATCGCTCGGGTAGGTGTATTAGTAGGATCTACAATCACAAGACTTTACTCAAGTTTTGTTTTCTTCCTTACAAATTAAGAAGTTTGATCCACAATTGAAGCAAGAGAAGAAATACTAGGAGAAGAATTAGTCAAATCATTGATTTCTTATATCTTAATAACTGAAACAAAGTCTCACCAAATAATTTTTCTTGAACATTTTACTATGCAAACAACATTACTATTTTTTTCCCCTTATCATTTTGATTAATGGGTGCTACAGAAGGAGATGAAAACAGTCATGAATACATGACAAAGATCAAAAGGAAAGAACTTGGAATATCTTGTACATTGAACACAGAGGTAGGAGCTGTTTTAGCCGTGATTCGTCGTTCCCCTGAAGGAAATTTGCATTTCTATCATCCCCCTGAAGAAAACTATGATTCACAAATATCACATTCATTGAAATCACTAAGATCACTCATCTTTAATCCAAAACAAGAATGGTTAACAATAGATCCTATGATATACCTTTCACCTTTTCTTGATGTCGTACAAAGTGATGATGTTCCTTCTGCAGCAACAGGAGTTGCTTTATCATCTATCCTTAAGATCCTCAAGCTTGAAATTTTTTATCACAAAAGTCCAGGAGCAAGAGAAGCTATTAATTCAGCAGTCACTGCTGTTACCGGTTGTCGTTTGGAAAAAACTGATCCTGTCTCTGAAGATGCTGTTATGATGAAAATTTTGCAGGCTTTGACAGCAATTATGAGCCATCCTTCTTCTGTTTTGCTCACGGATCAATCTGTTTGCACCATTGTGAACACATGTTTTCAAGTAGTTCAGCAGTCAGCTAACCGGAGTGATTTGCTTCAGCGTAGTGCTAGATATACAATGCATGAGCTGATACATGTAGTATATCAGCGTTTGCCTGAAATAGAGGTGAAAGATTGGGAAGATTCGGAGTCAGATACCGAGGATGGGAACTTGGATTCGGGGTATGGGATTCGTTCTGCTGTTGATATATTTCATTTCTTGTGCTCGTTGCTCAACGTAGTTGAAGTCATGGAGACTGATGGAAGTACATCTCAAACTTCTGATGAAAATGTTCAGCTTTTCGCTTTGGTTTTGATCAATTCTGCTATAGAATTAAGTGGTGATAGCATCGGTAAGCATCCAAAGCTCTTGAGGATGATTCAAGATGACCTTTTCCATCATTTGGTTCATTATGGAACGTCCTTGAATCCACTTGTATCCTCCATGATTTGCAGCATTGTGTTAAATATTTATCACTTTCTTCGCAGGTAAGTAGTTCAGAGGCCAAGATTGTTTCCTAAGTGTCAACTAATACATGTTGAATGCCAAAATTGATTACATTTTATCTTCTTCTGATCATATTCAGGTCGGTTCGTCTTCAATTGGAAGCTTTTTTCTCATTTGTGTTGCTTAAAGTGGCAAGCTTAGTGAATTCGCTTCAACTTCAAGAAGTAGCAATTGAAGGAATAATAAATTTTTGCAGACAACCAAGTTTCATAGTTGAAGTCTATGTAAATTATGATTGTCATCCCATGTTCAAAAATGTTTTCGAGGAGATTGGAAAGTCTCTTTGCAGGCATGCATTTCCTACTGGTGGCTGTTTGACAAGTTTACAAGTTCAAGCCTTTGAAGGACTAGCAGTGATTATCCATAACATAGCTGATAACGTTGACAAGGAAGATGATTCGACACCTTCTGGACCGTATCCTGTTGAGATATCCGAGTATAGACAATTCTGGGAAGAGAAGTCGAAAGAAGATGAAGAAGACTTAGAGAATTGGATAGACTTTATTAGAGTGAGAATGGCACAGAAAAGAAAGATACTTATAGCTGGGAATCACTTCAGTAGAGATGAAAAGAAGGGACTGGAGTACTTGAAACTTTCCCTGTTGATCCCGGATCCTCCTGATCCGAAAGCCTATGCCATGTTTTTTCGGTATACACCAGGTCTAAACAAGATTGCAGTTGGTGATTTTCTTGGTGATCCTGATGATTTGTACCTCCAAGCCCTTAAAGAATTCACGGAAACATTTGAGTTTATGGGAATGGTTCTGGATACTGCTTTGAGAACTTATCTAGAGACTTTTAGATTGCCTGGGGAGTCGCAAAAAATTCAAAGAATACTTGAGGCATTTGCTGAAAGGTTTTTTGATCAGCAATCCTCGGAAATATTTGCGAGCAAAGATGTAGTGTTCATCCTTTGTTATTCAGTAATCATGCTTAACACTGATCAGCATAATCCACAAGTGAAGAAGAAAATGACAGAAGATGAATTTATTAGAAACAATAGAGCGATAAATGGAGGACAAGATCTTCCGAGGGAATATCTCTCGGAGCTTTTCCATTCCATTTCAGTCAATGCAATCACATTGTTTGGTTCATCTGGTGCTCCTGTGGAGATGAATCCTAGCAGATGGATTCAGCTAATCAATAAATCAAAGAAGATGAAACCTTTCATATTCAGCAATTTTGATCGACGACTAGGACGAGACATGTTTGCCTCTATTGCTGGTCCAACTGTTGCTACACTTGCAACAATCTTCGAACAGTCTGACGAAGAAGAGATCCTTCATGAATGTGTTGAGGCTTTGTTTTCAATTGCTCGAATAACACAATACGGGATTGAGGATACTCTCGACGAGCTTCTCTGTTCATTCTGCAAATTTACTACATTACTAAATCCTTATGCATCTTCAGAAGAAACGTTGTATGCGTTCAGCAATGATATGAAGCCAAGAATGGCAACTCTAGCAGTTTTCACCATTGCAAATGACTTCAAAAAGTCCATCAGGGGAGCTTGGAGAACCATTGTGGACTGTTTGCTGAAACTAAGAAAGTTAAAGCTGCTTCCACAATCTGTTGTTGAACCTGAAAATGCTTCAAACTCATCATCCAACCCTCCAGGAGTACATGAAAGATGTGCATCAGGGGTGGTTTTTCCTACTCAAGATGTTAAATTTGGCAGCAAAGCGCATAATTCCGGCATAATTGGACGATTTTCACATTTTTTGTCCATGGAAAGTGTAGAAGAATCCTTGAACCTGGGGGTAAGTGAATTTGAACAGAACCTGAAAGTTATTCAGCAGTGCCGCATAGGGAGCATCTTTAGCAATAGCTCGAGTTTACCTGATGAACCGTTGCTGAATCTAGGCCGTTGTCTGATATTTGCTGCAGCTGGTAAAGGCCAAAAGTTCAGCACCCCAATTGAAGAGGAAGAAACTGTTGGCTTCTGTTGGGATTTAATTGTTAGCATTGCTTCATCCAATACTCACAGACTTTTGGTCTTTTGGCCTCATTACAATGAATATCTACTTGATGTTGCACAGTTTCCCTTATTTTCTCCCATCCCATTTGCGGAAAAGGGTATCATCGCCCTTATGAAGATTTGTCTCAAGCTCTTGTCTTCCTTTCACTCAGACAAAAGTCCAGAGGAACTCATGTTTAAATCAATAAATTTGATGTGGAAGCTGGAAAAAGAAATTCTTGATACTTGTTGTGACTTCTTAGTACAATCTGTCACCACAATCCTCACTGAGTATCCTGCGAATCTCCAATCTCAACTAGGATGGAAAACAGTCATGCATTTGCTATCCGTCACAGGGCGACATCCAGAAACCTATGAGCAAGGAGTGGAGGCTCTTATAAATTTAATGTCAGATGGTTTCCACATTTCAAGATTGAACTACCCTTATTGTATAGATTGTGCATTTGGTTTTGTCGCATTGAAAAACAGCCCTTTAGAAAAGAACATGAAGATCATGGATTTGATGTCAGATACTGTGAATTTGTTAGTTCAGTGGTATAAAAGTGGATATACAGATCCAGGGAGCTCGACGAGTATAAATAGCAGTGCAAGCAGTTGTTCTCTTGAAGAAAGTTCAAAAGCTCTTAGCTCTTCTAACTTAACAGTCACCTATTTTGCTAAACTAGGGGAAGCATTCAGAAAGACTAGCTTAGCCAGAAGAGAAGAGATAAGAAACCACGCAGTCATGTCTTTACAGAAAAGTTTTGCACTTGGTGAAGAGTTATACTTTACACCAGCCAACATTCTTAGCTGTTTCAACCTCATACTCTTTGCAATGGTTGATGATTTGCATGAGAAGATGTTGGAATACTCTAAAAGGGGTAATGCAGAAAGGGAAGCAAGAAGTATGGAAGGAACTCTTAAGCTATCGATGAAGGTTCTAACAGAAGTTTATTTACAATTCTTGAAACCATTATCAGAAAGTCCTAGTTTTAGGGCCTTTTGGATGGGAATCTTGAGAAGAATGGATACATGCATGAAGGCTGATTTAGGAGATTGTGGTGAGTCAAAACTTCCACATACTATCCCAGTCTTGTTGAAAAAAATGGTTATCACAATGAAGCAAAAGGAGATTTTAGTTCCTGGAGATGATGAAGACTTGTGGGAAATGACACATGTCCAGATACAATGGATTGCTCCATCACTTACAGAAGAACTATTTTCAGATGTTTGATCATACTATTTATTCTGTCTCACACTAAAAAATTAACATAGATTAATTGTAAAGTATTTCTTTTTTTAATTAAAAAAATTTATTAGGAAGAAATTCTATAGTTTGAGGTTACAGTTTATAGGAGAAAAATAACACACTTGAGTTTCTTCTTTTGTTTTGACATACAACCATTTGAAATGAAGTTGTAAGTTTACCCTCTCTCACACTTCCTTTCTTATAATGAAATGTTTTATCTTTGCATAATGAATGGTTTCTTATGAGTGTATAAGATTTGCAGCTTCATATTTTATTTGACGCCCATAGTTCCGTTAAGAACAAAGTGAAATTACATTATACCAACAGCAAAAACTTTGTTAACAAATAAAGCAAGCAAAATACCCTTAAAATCATCAGTCTAACTAAAAATAAACGCGTACAATACAAAAAAGATTAACAGAGTCTCCAAAAACCAATCTCAATTGGACCTTTATTTATGTTAAAGGCACCAGCATCAAGTAAAACATGGTGCCATGATATCTTGTTTATGAGAAGTCAAAATGTAAGAACAAGAGATTTAAAATTTTGAAGGCTTCCCTGTTCTTGATTTTCACTTCCACGAGGCAATTCTCCCCAACAACAACAACAACATATCAGGTGAAATCCACAAGTGAGGTCTGGAGAGGGTTGAGAGTACACAGGCCTTACCACTACCTCGTGGAGGTTGAGGAAGCAATTATCCCCATCAACAAATAATCTAAACAGAACGAATCAGCTGGATATTTTGTGCATATACATGAGGGGTTAATCTACATGTATATTCATGTTGATGAAACCGTTGAGATTTCTACCAAAATTCGGTGTAAGGCTTGAGGCTTTGAGAAAAAAGGCGAGTGATCAGCACCCTTGAGAAAAGTTCATGATTATTGAAGCATGGAATCAGGCAGACTTCCTATGTAAGGGCTACATTTTGAGTGCTATAGAGGATGACTTATATAATGTCTATAGTGCAATGACAACTTCGAAAGAATTGTGGCATGCACTTGAGAAGAAATATAAGACAGAAGATGCATGCTTGAAAAAGTTTGTGGTCGCAAAGTTTTTAGACTATAAAATGTCAGATAGTAAAACTGTTGGATCACAAGTGCAGGAACTTCAACTTATTTTCCATGATCTGATTGCTGAGGATATGGTAGTAAATGAAGCATTTCAAGTGGCTGCAATGATCGAGAAGTTACCTCCTTCGTGGAACGACTTCAAGAATTATTTAAAGCACAAACGTAAGGAAATGAAGGTTGAAGATCTTGTGATTAGGCTCAAGATTGAGGAAGATAACAAAACCGCCGAAAAGAAGTCTCGTAAGAGTTCGACAGTAATAGGAGTTAATATTGTCGAAGAAGCTCCTACCAAAGACAAGAAGAGAAAGAAGTCCAACGGACAGAAGTCAGAACAGGCTAAGAAGAAATTCAAAGGCAA
>JAJOOO010013427.1:0-45670 GCA_029582685.1 Solanum piurae | reverse complement strand
CAAACTAAAATTAAAACCAAACGCACACCCTTTTTTATTAACTGCGTAGAACTTTTCTCGAAATATGTATTTACATGTTAATTAATTATAATTAATAATATATTGAACATAAATATACATCTTTTAACAATGTTTTATAATGGGAAATAGTCTGAAAAATACTTCAACTTTGACCGAAATTGCTGTTACGATACCAAACTTTATGAAGAACCTTTTACCCATGCACTATTTAATAGTGTATTTTAAAGGTATATATGTGCCCACGTGGACACATTAATATTTAAAATGATTCAATATTTATGATGTCTATGTAGGCACATATATTCGACCAAAGTTAAAATATTTTTCAGACTATTTTTTCCTTTTATAATTATAAATTTTTTAGTATTAATAAAAACGCGTGGCGTGATAGATACGCACCCCAGTGAATCACTTCTATATATAACCTTGGCTTTAATTTATAGGCGCGGCAGAGGAGGGGATCCAGTTTTCCCTTTCTTTAGCACTAGGGTTTACAATGTTGTTCGTCTACCATATTGTAAGAATCTTTTGTTTATTCAATTCTTGATTAGCGGTGTTGTTTTGAATATTGCAGCATTGAATCAAGAAAACTGAAATACTTTCCGAATTTCGAAGATGATATTAAGAACAACCGTTGTTGGAAAAAGTAAACAGTCATTGTAATGGGGAATATAACTTGGCGATGATTGGGAAATTATGTAAATATTGTGAGAACTTTTTGTTGATTCAATTCTTGATTTCTTCATTGAAGTTAAAGGATTGTTAAATTATCCTTTAATAATCCTTGACCCTAATTTTTTTATTGGTAATTCAATTCTTGATTGAAGTTAGAGAATTATAAGATTCTTAGTAAACTTTCCAACCGTAAAATTGATCTTGTTAATTCAATTCTTGATTGAAGTTAGAGAATTATAAGATTATCAGAACACTTTCTAACCTTAATTTTTTTCTTGTTAATTCAATTCTTGATTGAGCTTATAGAATTATAAGATTTTCAGTACACTTTCCAACCTTGAATTTTTTCTTGTTAATTCAATTCTTGATTGAAGTTAGGGAATTATTAGATTATCAGTGTTGTTAGTTGTTACAAGTGACTGCAGCATTCAATCAGGAAAACTGAGATACTTTGACCTTAAAACTATTCTTGTTATTACAATTCTTGATTGAAGTTAGAGAATTATAAGATTATCACTGTTGTTTTCAAGTGATTGCAGCATTGAATCAGGAAAACTGAAACACTTTCCGAGCTTAAATTTTTTCTTGTTAATTCAATTCTTGATTGAAGTTAGAGATTTAGGTTATCAGTGTTATTTTCAAGTGATTGCAGCATTGAATCAGGAAAACTGAAACACTTTCCGACCTTGAAAAATAGCTTTGTGTAAAATGTGATTTTCATTGTCTCAGAGTTATGTTTCTGTAGGGAAATCTTTGTGTTTTCTATTCCGGCATTGCTGACTGGGAAGGTTATCATTGTTATATCACCGTTGATTAGTTTGATGCATGATCAGATGGCGTTTCTGCTTCCTTCCTTGGATCTGGTCAAACTGATTGAAGTGTTGAACAAAAAGCAGTGGCAGGTATGTATAGCATCATTTATGTATGCCCTGAACAATTCTAAGGTATTGAGCAATTTTTAAATTGTACTTCAAGTATAGTATTGGCTGGTGTTTGACAGATGAGTTTTCTGTTTTTCTTTTTCCTTTCTTTCAGACTCATAAAACCCCTCCAAATCCTTTCAGAAAGTCTTGGAATTGCTCTATTTGCAGTCGATGAAGTTCATTGTGTTTCTAAGTGAGGTCATGATTTTCAATAAGATTACAGGTTTATATTCTTTTATTTGTTTGATAAATCAGACTAATGCTATTATTTGGAATTGGTAAAAAAAATTCAGCACTGAGTAAGTATTTATTTTCTAGTTATTTTTCTTATTCAATTATAGGGACTAATTTACCAGTTTAACGTAAATATGACTCTTAATACATCATGCTTATTAACTGATGAGAAAATACTATGCATACGACTAGACATAAGTATTTATTTTCTAGCTATTTTTCTTATCCAATTACAGGGACTAATTTACCAGTTTAACGTAAATATGACTCTTAATACATCATGCTTATTAACTGATGAGAAAATACCATGCATATGACTAGACAAACTCCTCGGATATATCTCTTATCAACTATGTTCTAGCCAAGAAAAAGCTGCGGGAAAATATTGACACAAATTTTCCATGTATTATAGGTGATTATGTTTTTGGGAGAGAACTTTAGAATGGATACCATGAACTTTCTGAAGTTTGACATTCCGATCATGGCACTGACTGCTACTGCCGCTACTGCTGTTCGAGAAGACATTCTGCAGTCATTGCACATGTCAAAGGCAACACAAATTGTTCTCACTTCGTTTTTCCGGTCAAATCTCCGATTTTTAGTAAGTTAATCTACACCGTGCTACGGTAATTTTTTTTGTTTGGTATTCCTTGGTGTCCTGCATTTGCATTTGCTGCACCGCTTCATTCTTCACTGTCTTTTTCTTATTTATTCCTTATTTTGTTTGTTGTGTGTGCATGTGGTGGGGGTGGGGGGGGATGTTTGAGAACTCACTTATTTATTGTAAATAATCCATACACTATTTAAACTTCCATGAAGTTAAATTCTTCAGAGAATTCAATGCTTAAATTGTGACATCATGTTTGCCTATCAATTACATCCTGTATTCACACTCAAGAACTAATTACTACTTCCATTAAGTGTTTTTAGTTTTAATTTTGCTACAATATTAGTGTTTGAACCTCTAAAGGTACAATCTTCATACTCTGTACATATGCTGATATAAATAATAGTAAATCACTTCATTTCTGCTGCTTGCATGTGAAGCACTCTAAAACATCATGTTTAGCATCCTACAAGAAGGATTTTCATGAACTGATAAGCACTTATTCCAGAAAAGGGAAGTCTTCCTTGAAAATCCTTTCTGATGGAGAACTATGAAAGCTCTGATAATGCTTCTAATGGTTGCATGGATGAACATAATGGGATCAATGAGGTTAATGTAGATGACGTTGAGAGGGATGCTGTTTCTGAGTGACAATGAAGTATCTTCTCCTGGGAGATATGGTTTATATTCATTGAAGGGTAGACAGTTGTCTGTTGAATATCTGGAAAATGAGTGTGATGTTGCGCAAAATGTCGATGATTAGAATGGTAAAACTTTTCTTTGGGTGAAAAGATCTGTTTATACAGTACAAATCCAATTTAAGAGATTTTTTTTTTGACCCCATCTTCCATGACACTAAAGATTACACTGCCATTAACTCGATTTGTTACCAAAGTTCGAAAGCCACATCAGAGACCTTGAAAATTGTTGTGTAAGCATAGGAAATTTTGAAAAATTTAATGTTTAGTGTGGATTGAAACAATTCCTCTTGTTTTGTCGTAGCTGCAGCAGTACTTTCATCTACAATGTGAAGTGTTTAAGTTTCAATTTACTCACTTGCAACAACCACTGGACAATCTATCGTCACATCGGTGTAAGATTGTTTAGTATGAGATTTCAAGAGGATATAACCTTAGCTTGAGATAGATAAGCCCCTGGCAATGGATAAAAGAAAAAACTTTGCTTCATCTTATCCTATGACACAACTCTCTTAATACATGATCAAAAGACCACATAAGATAACTCTTAATACAAAGTGTTTTCTTGAAGGTACTTAGTTTAGAAAGAAAAGTAAACATAATAATGACACAGGTAACAATTAAGGAAGAAGTTGATGATAGGATTTTAGTGCACTTACTAGCAAAATAGATATGGTGAAAGGAAATCTGACATTGTCATAATATTACTATATGAATAGCTTTGGTGATAAGCAATCTCATGCGCCTTCTCCTGGGTTTAGTAGAGTTTATCCTGCAGTGCATAAAGTTTGGTTTTGATACACTTACACCAAATGCTCTCTTATTCAACTTATTAATATTATCCAGAAGAGTCATGTTTATCTATAGATCTGAGACATCGACTTCCAAGAGGAGGGAACTACATGTATTTTTAAGCTGTTTAATTTTTTTGTGAAACAGTTTTGTATGCAAACTTGTCAAGAACACCTACACTTCTACCAAGTCAAAGAAGTGAGTAGCAAACAAAACAAGCATATAAGATGTTATCTGATTGCTTTAGGTTGTAAGATAATTATTAATTGAACGACTTCAATTAGTACTTTGGTTTCCATCTTATGTGTTGGTTATGTTCAACAGATATGAAATGAACACTTCTTGCTATAGAGCCAAGACACTTGTGGAGTACTTTGGCGAGAACTTTCCTTTGGAGATATATCTCGTGTATGTCAAGACACACTGGCTATTGTGCTTTTTCTTTTGTTCCTTACAAGCTGCTTCATGTCAAGGATATGTGCTTGTGCTTCTCTGTTAATTTTCTTCCACTTTTCTTTTCGGGGTGGGTGTGGAGGGCAAAGAAACAGCACTATTGATGAGCTATTAATTTGTTCCTAATATTTGATTCCTCTTAAGTTAGTCTCTAAATTGAGGTTTCTGCTACTCGTTTTATCACAGGACATGCCACATAAAAGAGAGATTCATTTGTAGTGCTTCTCTGTTAATTTTCTTCCACTTTTCTTTTCGGGGTGGGTGTGGAGGGCAAAGAAACAGCACTATTGATGAGCTATTAATTTGTTTCTAATATTTGATTCCTCTTAAGTTAGTCTCTAAATTGAGGTTTCTGCTACTCGTTTTATCACAGGACATGCCACATAAAAGAGAGATTCATTTGTAGCAGTTTGAAGTCAAATGACTTCCTATGCATGTAAAGATGTGCCAAATGCATCCCATTGCTAATAACTTTTTCAGTTCATGCTTACTGATGTTTGCCTTTATCTCTGAGTAAAGTTAATTTTTTCTCAAGAAAATACTTGTTTATCATAGGTTTTCTTACTTGCAATGAGTTCAGTTTCTTAGTTTATGTCATTTACCTGGCACATAATGCACAGGTGTGATATATGCATCAAAGGTCCATCTGAAAGACAGAATTTAAAGGCTGAAGCGATGATCATCTTGCAAGTTGTTGCTACTCATTGTGTGAGTACGTCTGCCATCTCACATTTGCTTGCCCTCCTTCATACTTTGTCATCTCATTTTGGCATTGCTGGTCATTGTTAATCCTTTCTGGCGCAGAGGAATTTTGCAAACATCTCCTATGGTGGTTATGAAGGGAGACTTGGCGAGAGGCCAAACATCAAGGGTTTAGTCAGCAGAATAAGGGAACGGGTACTTATTCTGCTCAAGGCCCTCTCTCTACCTCTTATCCCTTGCTATCTGCTAGTTTGATGTGCATGCCCCATTGAAAATTCTACGCGAGGGCCCTTTTAGAAAGCATGTCTGCCAAGGGATATGACAAAGAACCTACAAATCTTCATTCAATTTGACTGAGCTTCTTGTTACCAGTTTCTGGGATCTTTCATGCCCTGCCAATAGAGTTCCCTGGAGATATATCATGTTTGTAATTTGGATTGCTCTCGAAGAGACTTCTTCAAAATCTTTTTCGACATCAATCATATGTTGGGATGCTTATAATAATCTGCAATTCCCGTCTTATGATGTAAAGCTACTACGTCATACTGAAAATAGGTTCAACTTGTCGAGCAGCTGTCCTCCTGCTACATGTTACTCTACTCTTAACAAGGTCGTGTTTTATTTTGCTCATCTCATAAGTGCCAATTTTCTTTTACAGAAAACTTTGTCAATCCGCTGTGCATTTATTATGGTATACTATACCACTTTAAATTTATTCATTTTGTAGAGAGTACCTTTAAGTTACTCATGCATTCTTCTATTCTTGTAAATTCTCGTACTTATTGAGAATTATATTTGTATCTACTTTTGGTTCCAATCCTTCCACTAGCATATAACGTCAACTCCGCTCTTCTATTTCGTGTTCAACTAAGTTATGCATGAGAATTGCCAGATATTTCTTTTATTGAAAGTGATCTGTGTTTGTTGTTTTCCAACATTTTTACAACATTGTTGCTAAGGCTCTTTTGTATTTACCGTTTCCTATTGCAACTCTAATCTTGTCATTTGTCTTCTGTGTATTTTGTTGTAGTATCAACAATTTAGTGCAAGTGACCTCTTGTGGTGGAGAGGTCTTGCTTGACTGTGGGAAGTTGAAGGATTTATTAGGGAGGGCGATGACATGGTATGCTTTCTGCATAGTAACCTTAGTAATTTTATATAAGGTTTTACCGACTAAGTTTGGGCACTATGTTTCTCAAATCCATCCATTCTTCGTTACTTTTATGACCTATCTGATATATCCTTCTCATTTTATACTTTACTGTATTATGGATTAAGTTAGTCATGCTGTTCTCACTGCTGAAAACTCTGATTTTAGAATCATGTACGATGTTGCAGCCTAGCAGGGAGTGGAAACAAATACTTGGAATCCTTTCTAATTTTCTATTACTGGTCTAATGAAGGTTCAAGTTGGGTTATTCTATATTTTTAAGTCCAGAAGTTTCACTAACAAACATCAAGTTGGTGCCAAAAAGTAGTACCCTTACGTAAGGATTATATTACCCCCAATTTTTATGAAATACAAGGTGCTCATTGAATGCAAGATGCACGCATGACTTTGCTGGAGTCATACATTATCTTCCACCAAATTTGACCAACTATCTATACAATATACTATTTTTCTGTCATACCAAAAATACACGTGAAATAGAAAAGATCTTCTAATACTTTCTCTGTCATTCACACTATTATGAAACATTCGCCTATTTGCACATATTTCGTTTGTTCTGTATACTCCAAAAGACACTAGACGGTTTTGTCTTCCAAGCTGCCTTCCTTTCTTTGCCTATCCTCTCCAATCTCCAACTTGTAATTGTTTCCTCCACTGTCAGTTATTACACCCAAAAGATGTTAAGGAATGAGAATGCAACACTCCATAATTGTATAGCCAACCATCAATGCAACGAGAGATGATTAGTATCCTCTCCAGATTCTTCACACATACATACCAACTCACAAATATCCTCCTTTTTCTTGTGTTGTCCACTGTTAAAATTGCATCTTGCACTGCACACCAAACAAGAATAGTTGCTTCGGAAATTTTATGTTTCAAACCTTTTTCCACATATTGCTATTATGTCCCATTTCTGACAACTCTAGATCATAGGGAAATGGTCTTTAGCACCCACGCCTCTATTTCAGTTTATCCCCTCACTCATCCTCCGTTGGATAATTATATTATTTCTGAAAGTAAAGCAGTACTGTTGTTATAATTTGAAATGCCCTGGATATGAGTTTCTTTTAATTTAAGAAAGAGGTCAAGGGTTTTGGGACAAAGCAAGAAGACAATAGATGATTTTATTGGGACAGGACTGCCTTATGATAAGATTGTCTCCCAGGAAAACTGCAGTAGTTTGAAACTGTCACTAGGAATAAGACATTTAATCACTCTCCTGCTTGATGGAGAATGTGGAAAGATAGAACTAGTCAAACGTGTGAAAGTTTGATTGTTAAAACAGCTGTTGTTTCCTTGGAACTATGGTTTCACGACAATATTAAAATGATGCATCTTTAGCTGTATATTTCTTCTGGGAGGGGGAGGGGGGTTGGGGGTGGTAAAGGTTTTCATTTGGTGCCTTATTTTCCACTTTCTTTATGTTATGTTACCTTTGAAATCAATCTTGAACTTGGAGTATGTTTGTATGTGATTATTTTCAATGATACAGATGATCGTTTATAGCGAATGTTACAGACCGCGTGCAGATAAAATATCCAGAAGTTAACAGAACGTGGAAGGCAGTTCCTGAGTTCTGAAACATAGCAGCCACTCCATGTTTATCCCCTGAAGTAGATATGTTGCTGTCCAAGACAAGTCCGAAGTCCTTTTCCAGTTTTGCTGCATGGGGAAAAGGGTGGGCTGATCCCGAGATCCGTCTCCAACGTTTGCAAAGAAAGCGAACTTGGAAATCTCCAAGAAAATGAAAATGTAACAGTAGCCTGATTCTAATACGGTTCGAGGAAGATTGACTGCCAAGCTAACAAAAAGGTGGCACAAAGTGATGTCTATGTAGACTTACCTTGCCTTGAGAAGGAAGCTCTTTTGTCCCCCACCCCCACCCCCACCCACCCCACACACACAAATTAGTTTAACTTAAGTAGTATTATAGCACCCTCCCACGGCACTGACCCAGTTCATTTTTGACACATTTTTAGCATTATTCCTTTCTGGAATATAATTCACTTCAAGCAAGTGATATGAAGTTATGCCCCTATTGATTCAAAGTAAAGAATCAATTCCCCTTTCTATTTACTTCAACAACAACTCATCTACTTTAGATGAATTCTCAACATGTATTATAACAACATCACCTTTGCAATTATAGGCTTTACATCATCATTCTTGCTATACTTGCCAATCTTGAGGAGAAGGCAAAAGAATCAAATAGCAGAAGAGAAATTGAGGTTAATAACAGAAGCATTAGAAAAAGCTGAAGACAGAGTTTTAAGATATGAAGAAAGACGCGACAACATACTTAATCAAATATGTTCACATTACATTGTAAGTCAAGAAATAGTAGAAGCACTTGCTGGTGCTCGAGAAGTGATGAATGAAGCATTAGAATTTGCAATTACTCTCAGAAATTTGCAGCTAGAAATTATCAGATTGTATCCTGATGATTATGAAAGTGCTTCAAGGCCTGTTTGGTTAATTGGAAAATCAAGAAGACGAAGGAACAATAATAATTAGCATAGATCGAGATACATGTTCATCATTTCTTGATTACTAATCGTTTGGTTCGAATTCAAGTTATGAATATACACTTCTTCATTTAAGCTCGGATTATTTCATTAATAAGAGATATTCACAAATCACAACAAAAAAGTTGTACCAATAAACTTTTTTCCTAAGTTTGCGAAATTATCCTTAATCGAGAGGAGAAATAAAAGTTGTATTTGTTTAAAGAAAAAATTTAGGGGTTATATGTAATTTAAGTTTGTTTTGTGCACATGTGTGAAATAAGTTTCTCCATAATCGTACAAATAATATTGTTTGCATTCCTAACACCAATATAGTCCGCTGTAGCACTGGCAATTCTATCTTAAGAATCCGGGTTCAAATCCCGGCAGCGGAATTTTTTTATTACATATTTTTCCCTAATCGTTTGTGTAACATTATGTTCTTCAAACTTTCAATAAATAAATGTGAACATTCCCAACATTATTAACAATTGCAAACATTTAAGTTTAAGTTAGATTTATTTGTACAAGGTCATTTTTTAGATCTTAATTATTAAGTGTATTTATTTTTTAATGTTGTAATAAGTTAATTAATAAATATATTTCTATCGTGATTATAAAATATAGATATCACATAAATATATTCTCACTAGTGAATAAAAGACGATAAGATATCAATAATTTTATTAAATATAATATGGATAAAAGAGAGGTTCATATATATACACATTACACATATAATTGATTTCATAGAAAAAACTTTTGATTAGTAGTTTTAGTAGATTCCAACAAAGTCATATGTTACTATTTTGAACTAACATAAATTATAAATTTACGTTAATTAAATATTCATATAAATAAATAAAAATTATAGTGAACAAATAAAATAAAATAAAATAATGCAACATCATTCTTATGACCTTAACCACTTAAAAAAGTAGAAGAAGAAACAATACGAAATCATGAATGAATTGTCAACGACATATTTATTACTCATTTTACAATGATAGAGAAGTAGGAGAATTTATCAAAAATCATGAAAAAAGATTATAATGTCCAAAAGAGTTATAAATTAATATTTTTAACTAAAGAAAATTATAAACTACAAAAAAATAGAAATTTATATAAAATACAAAATAAAGAGAGAACATATGGAATATAAATATATTATTATTACAATCTTAATAATTAGAGATAGAATAAGAAAAATACAAAATTAATGCAAAATCGTTCTATTTTTTTTGTCAACATCCGCTCGCTCAAGCCGTTCATTTTTCAGTAGTCTTTCTTATTCTTCGAGTCAAACTAAATCATGAATATAATAAACAAAAAAAAACATACTTAAAAAAATGAGATCATTTCTACAAAGTTTTTACGGTCTCTATTTATAAGACACTAACATAAAATATCAAAAAATATAATAAACTTAAATACTAAAAGTATTCCTTACAATCTCAACAGGGCCGACTCAATAAGATTGTGGCCTAAAGCCAAACATTATAGAGGGGCCTAATATTTTTTTTAATTCATTTTTTTTCAAAAAAAATAATAATCATGTATATATTTATTTAAAATCTATTTTTCTAGCCTTTTTAGATGTGAAGTCATCAATTACTGTTTTCTAATCGATTTGTTTAGTAATTCCTTTTCCATTGATAATATAGCTCATGCATTCAATCTCACATTGTTGATCTTAGATAAGTTTTTATCAATTTTAGTTTTGAAAAACTTCTTTCGACCGACTCAATAGTTACATAAATTGTTAACATTATTCTATAAGCAATATATGCATTAGGAAAAGAATCAAGTCTTTTATTTGATTGAGTATTTCCATTAAATCATTATCTTCTACTTGTATTATTTCTCTTAATAATAACTAAAACGAGAATATATATACTTACTAACTAAGAATATCATCAATAACAAAAGTTCAAGAAAAATTATAAAATAAAGTTAGAATAATAAAACTTGGCTCACGAATTTGATAAGTTGATATAACAATATTGAAATAGTGTTGCGTTCCTTCAATATAATGATTGATTGTTGCACTTCTTAATATTTTGAAGAAGACACTCAAAAGAAAAAAGTGTTCTTTTTTAACTTGTAAGCAATAGTAAATCATTTTTTTAAGGAGAAAGTTCAATACTAAAAATAAAAATAATAAAATAGGAAATAAACAAGACGAGTATAAGGTAAATAATAATATAAGGTCAAATCTTTAGGAGATAAATAAGGAAACACAATTTCCCACTTAAGGAAATTATTTTCAAAAAATGTTTCATTCCCTTAGAAAAGTGGGGAAAACTAACAGTTTTTTTTTATTTTTTTAATACTTCTTACATGTTTTTTTTTTTTTTAAATTTAAAAATACATATATATAATTTTAAGTAATATGTATAAGTATTTTTTTTAAAATTAGGGGCCCTAAAAAATATGAGGCCCCAAGCGATGGCTTTAGTGGCCTAGTGATTACGACGGCCTGAATCTCAACAGTAAATGACACTTCAAATTCATTCTATCATCATAATGTTTTTGGAGGATGATAAACTCTCCATGATCATTTTTTATTTCTCCTTTAAAATGCATATTGTAAAAGTTTAAGACGGTTAGATGTAAAACAAATTGAGAAGAGAAGATATTTTCTCACCTTTTACCTACGTGATGCAAATTCTAATTTAGTAGAGTAAAGTAAAGCTTTCCTCTAACTCCATTATATAGCTATCTTCTTACATAGGGGAATGTCAAGTGTTTTCTATTTCTTGTTTCTTTTTCTTACTGTAATATAACAATAGTAGCAAATGATGTTTCTTTTGGCTTGTTACTTCTTAGATAAAAACTTTTGAATTTTTAGGTGTTACTAATATAGGGAAACAGATGTTTGCTTAATGGTGGATTTTGTATGTTTTGAATTAAGTTTAATAAGTTATTCCGTATTTGTATAAAGATATCTTAATTTTTAAAGTGTTTTATCACTCCACAGAACTATTTAATATCTTTGTAAATGGGCCATTTTGACTCATTCACTCGTCTATGTTGTCGCGCGTGTTGCTCACTCCCTATGATAGAATTCAACCCGAGCCGACCCTATTCTTTGAAGAAAAGTCGTCTTCTCCTCTTCTTTTCTCATTTCTCAACTTTTCCTAAAATCTGAAGAAATAGAAAAGTTTTCTCGTCGTGTTGGTGTTGATAATCTCGTTGTTGATGTGTCTTGGTGAAGATTCTTGGAGGGACAAAGTATTGAAGGTCTAACAGGTTAGGGCTCTACATCATATGCTAAAGATTTATTTTTTTCCGATTATTATAATTTTAGGGATTATTATAGTGTAAAAGTGTTGGAATCGACCTACTATAGTTGCCATTGTTAGGATTTTATAGTTTTCCGTTGTGTTATTGGGTAATTGCTACTGTTAGGGTTATGGTGTTTTGTTATCGACTTAGTGCGACTGTTAGTGATTAGGGAAATGTGTTATCAACTTAGTGCGACTATTAGTGATTGTGTTTTAGGTTAAAGTTCGATGCTAACCACTTAGTTTGAATCTTATTATTTGTCTCTTATACATTTGTAGACTTGAATTTGTACATTATCGACTTGTTTACAAGTCTTTTGTTTTGTTAGTGATGGGGCTAAATGTTAGTGCTACTGCTACTGTTAGTGCTTTTTTTACTCTTGTTAGTTAGTGTTTTTGCTACTGTTGTTTGTTAGTGATTATGTTTGTTGTGTACAACTTGTTAGAGTTTGTTCTTAAAATGTGTGTTATTGTGTTTGTCTTTATTACATGTTTTTTCGAGATGGCTTTTACTATGATAGCTTTAAGATGGTATCATGGGGGTAATAGAATTTGGTCTTCCACCTAAATATATAGGAGGGCATGTGATAGAATTCCTAGATGTAGATGTTGATAGGATGTCTTATTTTGAGTTGAGGGATTATATAAAGGAACTAGGATATACAATAGATTGTGAATTTTTCATTAAGTGAGATGGGTTATTAGTCGTTGTTGATAATGATAAGGTTATATTTTGACTTTTTCAATATGATAAATGATGGGGATACAATTGAGGTGTATGTTTTTCATGGGGTTAGTGAAACTAATCAGGCCCCACTTGAATTGGAGTTTGTCCCCAATTTGAGTGATAGTGAGGTAGGTGAGGAATCTTTTAATGAGTCTTCTAACCCTAATAATCAGCCTCCTACTTCTACTTTTCCTTCCAACCCTACAATTGGTCCTTCTGAAACTTCCAGCACTCTATTTGAAGATTAGCCTACTACTGTGCCTCCACCATCTCCTTCTACTGTGCCTCCTTCTTCCACTGGGCCTCCTCCTTCCTCTGTATCTTTATCTGATTTTATAATAGATAATGATCCAACTAATGATGAAATGAAAGATAAATTAGGACCTGCAAGGAATACTGAAGAAGATACTGTGGTTGACAGTGATGTTCATCAAGAGTATGTAGATATAAGGGAAAGCAAGAGGCATTTCAAAAGGTCACAAATGAGAAGTAGATGTACTACTTCATATATGATTAATGTTGATGAAAAGGGTTCAGATATAGGGTTTGATGAGACAAATATTGGTATTAGGGAAAACTTAGTTGGTAACTAGGAAGCGATGAACTTTACTATCTAAGTGATGAAGCTCCTAGATTTGAACTAGATGATGAAATAAGTTGAGGAGATGAAGAAGAGGTTGATTAAGTAGTGCAAAAACTTGTTAAAAGGAAGAAAACCCCAAATAGAGTTGTGTTTGATGCAACTTCTAAAAAGAATGTTTGGAAATTAGGACTTGTTTTTGGAAATGTTGAAGAATTTAGAGTGGCAGTGACAAGATATACAGTCCAAGAACATATTCAAATCGAAAAATATGTGAATGAGCCTGGCATAATTAGAGTGAGATGTTGTAAAAAGACTTGTCATTGGTTGTTGTGTGCAAGTAAGGATAAAACTAGTGGAGATTTCATTGTTAAAAGATACAACCATGTCCATAAATGTTTGACATCAACTTATAACTATCTTTGCAACTCAAAGTTTTTGGCCACCAAGTACAAAGAAAGAATATTTCAACAGCCAAACATCAACATTATGTTGTTGCAGGACCTTATTTTAAAGGAGTTGAATATTCATGTTGGTAGGACAACAGTGAGAAGAACTAGGACTAGAGTGTTACAAGAGATCATGGGTGATCACATTGTGGAGTATGGTAAGATTTTTTATTATAAAAATGAAATTTTAAGGAGTAATCTAAGTAGTACTTGTGTAATGAAGGTTGGAGAAGAAGATGAAACTGGGCAGAATTTTATGTTTGCTTCAATGGTTTAAAGAAAACATTTTTTTGGAGGTGCTAGGAGGTTGATTGATTTTGATAAGTGTTTTCTCAAAGTGTGTAAAAGCCAGTTGTTAGTGACAGTTTGTAGAGATGGAAACAACCAAATGCTGCCTATTGCTTGGGCAGTTGTTGAGGTTGAGAAACAGTTTACCTGGACATGATTTCTTGAACTAGTGAAGAATGATCTTGACCTTGGATAAGGGCATCAACTATCCATTATTACTGATATGCAAAATGTAATTATTCTTGACCTTGGAGAATGATCTTACTGTTTTATTGTTGTGGAGTTTTGCATTTTAATTATTCTTTTTTCTGTTATGTTGGTTTGTTAGGGACTAGAAATTGTTATTGAAAATGTATTGCCACTGGTTGAACACAGAAAATGTGCAAGACATGTTCTTGCAAATTGGTGTAAAAACTGAAAAGGAGTTAAAAGAAGAAGAGTTTTTGGAGGATTGCTAAATTCACATTTGAAGCTGAGTTGAAGGATAATATACATGCAATGACGAATTAGGACAAGAATATTTGGATGATCTTTTATGGTTCACCATTGAATACATGGTGCAAGAAGTATTTTCAAGACTATATCAAATGTGATGTTGTGGACAACAATATGGCAGAAAGCTTTAATGCTTGAACACTGCCTGCAAGGTATAAAACAATCATCACAATGCTTGAGGAGATAAGGGTGAAGATGATGAAAATAATTGGTGATTTGAGAGAGTTCTCAAACACCTGGATCACTGATATATCTCCCATGTCTTTGAGGATTTTGCAAGAAAATATTGAAAATTTTATGCAATGTAACTTGACTTGGAATAGAGAAAGAGGTTTTAAGATTAAACACTATGGATTTACATATACTGTGGACATTATTAGTAGGAGTTGTAGTTGCAGATCCTGACAGCTCAGGGGCATTTCTTGTCCTCGTAGTGTTGCTACCCTTCATTACAAGGAGTTGGAACCAATCAATTATGTGGCTAGTTGTTATAAAATGAGGGCAGAAAAGGTTATCCAAACTAGGTTTGCAGCTGCTGCTACTGCTAATAGCCAAAGCCAAACAACTTCAAGTAGGAAGACTCATGTACCATGGAAGTAGGGCATTTTGATGTTGTCTTGTTCATTTTGACAAACAAAATTTAATTATGTATATTTTGGTGCTGTTTTTAGTTGGAATCAAACTCAATTTTGCGTGTAACCAAACAAAACTTGAATGATTATATTGCAATGAAGTCATCTTTTTGATCAGTTTTGTTGTTGCCTTTTTATTTGAAGTTGAACATATTTTTGAAGTTTCTTAAATGGCTACCACAATAATATAGACAAGTGAACCAAATACATTAACAACTTGTTCAAATCATAACTATTTCGACAACAAAGACCGACAAAAACTTGAGCATTCAACAACTTTCATCCTTCAAGTTACACACACCTACAACTATCAAGATCAAGACAATTAGCGTCTAGTTACAAACCTACGACTTCAAAAACTTGAAAGTAACTAAAAATGTCTATGGCAATTTTGGTTACACACACCTACAACTTCCATCTTTCACATTCTTGGTTAGACTTAAAAATAGAAAACACACAATAATGATCAAGACAATTAGCTTCAAGTTACAACATTTGCTCTTCTTTTTCTCCTTTATCATGACTTGGTTACTTTCAACACGACTTTCATAAGATGCCAATACTTCTTTTAACTCTTTAATTCTCTTTGCTAATCTCGGAATAATGTACTTGGATCGTATATCAACATCTTCACGATCCCTCTATCTAAAGAAGTTGCACGCATCCTCCTAAAATACGTAAAAAATAAATTAAAGAAAAATACATAAACAAAAGATCTCCATAAAAGAATTAGGAAACATACACAATAGCGTGGACAAGACCAAATTTTTTGAGATGGATTATGCTCCGACCATGAAGTTTGCATTGATAGTAAGTCACCATGTTTGCATCGCAATTTCACTCGCAACATCAGATCATTCTCATCATTACAAATATGATTCAACATTGCATTTGACATTTTCAATCAAAACCTAATCACAAAATTGAGAAGAAATTAAACCATAAAAAACTTCAAATTAACGCTTTCTACTGGAAATTAAAATGTAAAACGAATTCCTACCTTATTTTCTTCGAAAAGACGATGAAGATGTCAAACAGAAAGCACCAACGTTGATTTTGCTATGGAAAAAATCATGAAATAAAAAAATTAGGGCTACCAATGGCTATTTTGGATTTAAATTTGGGGAAGATGACATAAATTGATTAACTAATTAATAATAAAGAAAGAATAGGACACATGACACTTTTAAACTGGTCCATGGCAGTGAAAACACTGCATGACACGCCTCATGTGCGTGGTAACAACCCATACGAGAAAATGGGTCAAAATGACCCATTTACAAAGATATTAAATAGTTCTATGGGGTGATAGGACACTTTGAAAGTTAAGGTGTCTTTATACAAATACGAGACAACTTTAATGGTGTCTTTATGTCTTTTCTCAAAATTATATAAAATGGTAAAAAAATGAAAAAAATAGAGAGAATAAATGAATGGTCTAAAAAATCATAGACGTGTGTCAAATCACTTCTTTATTTATCTATTTATTTGATTTTTAATAGCTCCAAGAATCTTTAAATCAATTAATCAACTACTCACCTTTCAATATTATTATCATCATTATTAATGTAATTTAAAAGTTTTGATCGCCAAAAGTCATGAAAATAATGGAAATAAGGACAATTAAATTGTTATACTAAAGAACATGAATGAATGAAGAAATAAAAATTAACACATTCATTTTTATACAAAAATAACAAGAAGAAAAAATAAGAAAAGATGTCAAAAAATGAGAAAAAATAAAAATAAATAGGATCCTTGGCCTAAATAGAGGTGACACGTTACTTTTCTTTTATCTAGTTTTATAATATATATAGCTTTCTAACAAATGTGCATCTAAGCAAAAAACTGTATATGACCTGATATTTAGATGAGTTGAACGTCATGTGAATACCACCTCACTATCCTCTTCATATTTTATCCTCCCCTAATAATTTTCAAGTAAGTAAATATCTTTTAAAATGTTTTCACTTGTTTTAATTTGTTCTGGCAAAATGATAAAATACAATTTATGCACCCAAATAATTATCAGCCATTATGAATTATGTTTGCAAAACATATAGCGTTTTGATTTTGTATTTTTATAAAAAAGTATTGAAGATTAAGCATAATTTTTAAATTTTGGTTAGAACATTTATATGAATTTAAAAATTAAAATTTATTGTGACAGAAAATGACTTCCATCCAAAAGTGACGGAAGTTATGTTCTCCTTTTTAAAAAAATACAGTTTAGCAATCTCAACAAAAAATGGTATTTTTTTTAAAGAAAATGTTCTTTAGTAAATATTTCTTGTAAAAAAATTATAAAATTAAGAAAAGACGAGAAACACATATAATTTACAAAATTATCTCTAACTCTAGATGAAAAAGGTCGTTATTTTTCAATCCAAAGAAAAACTTTGATATTATGTGTGTAGTGTTAGTAGTTAGTCCCTCCATTTCTATTTTTATGTCATCATATAAGATTTTACGTCCCTTAAGAAACTAGGTAAGTTTATCGCTATATCCTTATTTAGTGATTTCTTGAAGTCAATATTGCAATAAATAAATATAAATTAATTTATTTTGATTAATTAAATTGATCAATAAATATAAATATTTAATCATTTAATTTTCATATGTCGATGAAATTCATATTTTCAAGGCTAATAACTATAGTGGTTAAATTATATAGAGACTTCCTCCGGCGTACAAAAGAAAATTCAATAGCCTCAGCCAGTTTCTCTCATAATGCGTTTAAATATATTTTGTTCGCATCATTTATACCAAACTAGTCCGTTGTAGCGCTGGCAATTTCAATTTGAATACTGAAATCCGGGTTCAAACCCCGGCAACGGAAATATCTTTTTTTGATGCATATTTTTCCTTGCCATTTAACATTATCTTGATTTAATTATTAAGTATAATTCTTTTTTAATGTTACAATCACTTAATAATATGAATAAATTTGAATGATTGAAATATATAACACAATTTTAATATTATCAAGATGTTCATTCAATTATTCTTTTTACAAAAATAATGATTCACTAATTTCATTCACATTTCACTGTGATCGTCATCATTTCACATTTTTTATGGGGCACTATTAATTATACAATTTTTTCTCAAGTTACCAAATGCACGTACGCCCCCACATAAACATGTGGGTCCGCCTCTGCCCTCCCCCTTCCTCCTGTTGTATTTCAAAATAAAAAAAATATAATTCATGAACAGTAGAAAACTCCATATATAATTTATATATAAAATTTTGCAAAATATATACGCTTTAAAGATTTTTTAATATATAAACTAAAAATTAATTTTGATTCGAATTGGATAACATTTTTCAAAATTCAAATCAAATAGGGTAAATCAAATTTAAAACCGAACACACACCCTTTTTAATTAACTGTGTAAGAATTTACCCGAAATAAGTATTTACCTGAAATGAAAAAATATATTGAAACAAATAATTACTACTATAATTTTTTTTAGAAATAAAAAGGCGTGTGGCGTGATAGGTACGCATAATGCTGTTAATGTCCTAACCTATATATATGCGGTGGGAGACGACGCTGCAACAATATTTGCCTTCAAACCTTGGCTTTAATTTAGGCGGGACAAATGGCGCTGTAGAGAAGGGGATCCAATTTTCCGTTTCTTTAACACTAGGGTTTTCACTGTTCTTCGTCTCCATAGAAAGGTAATCACATAGATGATACTAAGAACAAATATTGTTGAAAATCTTTATTAGATTATCGGTCTTGTTTTCAAGATTGCAGCATTGAAGCAAGGAAACTGAAATACTTTTCGAATTTTGACATTAAAACACAGTCAATGTAGCTGTAAACGTGTTCTTTTTCCAATTCGTTTCATTGTATTTACGAACTACTGTTGTTGGAGACTAAACAATTAGTGTAATGGACGGGGATTATCACTTGGCGATAATTGGGAAATTAGGTAAATAAAAGGTATACTGTGAGAACTTCTTGTTAATTCAATTCTTGATTGAAGTTAGAGAATTATTAGATTATCAGTACACTTTCCTACCTTGAAATTTTATTGTTAATTCAATTCTTGATTCTTGATTGAAGTTGGAGAATTATTAGCTTATTAGTGTTATTTTCAAGATTGAAGCATTGAATCAAGAAAACTGAAATACTTTCCAACCTTAGAAACAGTCAATGTAGTTGTAAGCGAGTTATTTTTTCTATGTCCAGAAGTTTTCAATTTGTTTGATTGTATTTAATGATATTTAGAACAAATGTTGTTGGAAAATTTAAACAATTAGTGTGTGATGGGGAATATCACTTGGCAATAATTGGGAAATTATGTAAATAAAAGGTCTATTGTGAGAACTTCTTGTTAATTCAATTTTTGATTGAAGTTAGAGCATTGTTAGATTATCAGTGTTATTTTCAAGTGATTGCAGCATTGCATCAGGAAAACTGAAACACTTTCCGATCTTAAAAATTAGTTTTGTGTCTGTAAGTCCCCCAAAACAGTAAATATTCTGAAGTTTTCAATTTGTTTGATTGTAGTTCAATCTTGGACTCTCTCACTTTTGTGTGTATGTGCACTCTCAGCTGCATTCATCTTGAAACAATTATTACAGTATGGACCCAGACCAAGTTGTTGCTGAATTGGTTGGAATGGGATTTGAGTTATCTGATATTACAAATGCTGTAGAAGTTGTGGGTCCATCAATTGATGGTGCGATTGATTATCTACTCGATGATTCTCGAAGAAACACTACAAGTGCATCAACTAGTACTGCATGTTTCACCAGTCGTGATGGTATGCTGGGAAAAAGAGGCTCCTCTTCTTCATCTTGTTCTGCAGGAAAAATACGGCAATCGAGCATAAACGAATTCATTCAATCAGCAAGTAGACCTAAAAGAAGCAAGACAATGAATAAGTTGAATATGTCTCAATCAGAAGTCTTGCAAAGAGATATGGGAGGCCAAAATGTGCATCCTCCTCTAGAGGATTCTGATCTCCACGTTGCAACTGAAAAAGCTGTATCATCATCTTATTGCAAAGATGAAGATATTGGACCAGATTGGCAAAAGAAGGTAAAGACTTTGTTGCAGAAACACTTTGGATTTCCATTGTTGAAGGATTTTCAGAAAGATGCTCTGGAAGCTTGGTTATCTCACCAAGACTGTCTTGTTCTTGCCGCAACAGGATCAGGTATTAGCCCCTCACACTTTTTCTTTCTTCACCGTTCTTTCCCTTCCTGTAAAATGTGATTTTCAATGTCTCAGAGTTATGTTTCTGTAGGGAAATCTTTGTGTTTTCAGATTCCGGCATTGCTGACTGGGAAGGTTGTCATAGTTATATCACCGTTGATTAGCTTGATGCACGATCAGTGTTTGAAGTTAGCAAAACATGGTGTTTCTGCTTGCTTCCTTGGATCTGGTCAAACTGATCGAAGTGTTGAACAAAAAGCAATGGCAGGCATGTATAGTATCATTTATGTATGCCCTGAGACAATTCTAAGGTATGGAGCATGTTAATCTTTTGAATTGTACTTCAAGGATAGCATTGGCTGTTGTTTGACAGATGAGTTTCCTGTTTTTCTTTTTTCCTTTTCTTTCAGACTCTTAAAACCCCTCCAAAGCCTTGCTGAAAGTCGTGGAATTGCTCTATTTGCAGTCGATGAAGTTCATTGTGTTTCTAAGTGGGGTCATGATTTTCGACCAGATTACAGGTTTTTATTCTTTTATTTGTTTGATAAATAGACTAATGCTATTATTTGAAATTGGCTCTTGCAGTTGAATCTCAAGGAGCCTCTGTGTTCCTGTTGCTTCTGACAAGCAAATATCGACTTCTTTCTCCTCATTAATCTAGTAACACACCACAACTTTCTTAAGTTCCTTGAATTTTGTCATCATTCTGTTATGAAGATAGTGCTTGCACTGTAGACACGGTCTTTTGCTAGACCAGGCTATCAAATTACACTTGACTCTAGTATGTGCCATTTATTTCGTAGTAATTTCTCTTATTCAATTACAAGGACTAATTTACCAGTTGAGTGTAGATATGACTCTTAATACATCATGCTTATTAACTGATAAGAAAATACCATGCATATGACTAGACAAACTCCTCGGATATATCTCTTATCAACTCTGTTCCAGCCAAGCAAAAGTTGCAGGAAAATATTGACACAAATTTTCCATGTATCATAGGCGATTATCTGTTTTGAGAGAGAGCTTTAGAATGGATACCATGAAGTTTCTGAAGTTTGACATTCCGATCATGGCACTGACTGCTACTGCCACTACTCGTGTTCGAGAAGACATTCTGCAGTCATTGCACATGTCAAAGGCGACAAAAATTGTTCTCACTTCGTTTTTCCGGCCAAATCTCCGATTTTTAGTAAGTTAATTTACACCGGTATTTATTTTTAGTTTGGTATTCCTTGTATGTTCTGCAAGTGCAGTTGCTGCACCGTTTCATTCTTCGCTTTCTTTCTCTTACTTTTCCTTATTTTGTTTGTTGTTTGTGTGTGGGATGGGGGTGGGGGTGGTTGAGAACACACTTATTTATTGTTAATAATCCATACAACATTTAAACTCCCATGACGTTAAATTCTTCAGAGAACTCAATACTTAAATTGTGACATTATGTTTTCCTATCAATTGATCATGAATTCACACTCAAGAACTAAATTACTACTTCCTTTGAATAGTTATGGTATTTAAACTAGATCCTTAATCTTTGTGTCACTTTATGTCTGCTGCATAATACCATGAAAGGGCTATACTGCATATTAATAAAGTTCCCATTGATTGTTTTTAGTTTTATTTTTTGCTACAGTATTAGTGTTTGAACCTTCTAAAGGTACGATCTTCATTATCTGTACATATGCTCATTGAAATAATGGTAAATCACTTCATTTCTGCTGCTTGCAGGTGAAACACTCTAAAACATCATCCTTAGCATCCTACAAGAAGGATTTTCATGAATTGATAAGCATTTATTCCAGAAAAGGGAAGTCTTCCTCGAAAAATAAGTTAATGTCTACAAATTTGGAGGAGAACTCTGAAAGCTCTGATAATGCTTCCAATGGTTGCATGGATGAATGTAATGGGATCAATGAGGTTAATGTAGACGACGTTAAGGGGGATGCTGTTTCGGACAGTGACAATGAAGTATCTTCTCCTGGGAGATATGGTTTAGATTCATTGAAGGATAGACAACTGTCTGTTGAGTATCTGGAAGATGAGTGTGATGTTGTGCAAGATGTTGATGATTTGGATGGTAAAACTCTTCTTTGGTGAAAAGATCGTTTATACAGTACAAATCCAATTTAAGAGAAAATTTGATTGATCCCATCTTCTATGACACTAAAGATTACACTACCAATAACTTGATCTCTTACCAAAGTCCGAAAGCCACAGCAGAGACCTTGAAAATTATTTTGCTTGAACATAGAGAATTTTGAAAATTTTAATAGCAGTTACCTTAGTGTGGATTGCAACAATTCTTTTTGTTTTGTCGTAGCTGCAGCAGTAGTTTTATCTACATTCTAAAGTGTTTAAGTTTCAGTTTACTCACTTGCAATAACCACTAGACAATCTATCGTCACATCAGTGCAAGATTGTTTAGTATGAGATTCAAGAGGATATAACCTTAGCTTGAAATAGATATGGCTTATCCCTGGAAATGGATAGAAGAAAAAACCTTGCATCATTTTATCCTATGACACAACTCTCTTAATACATGATCAAAAGGCCACATAAGATAATAGCATCTCATCCTACTCTTTCTTGCATTCTCATACTTGACCTTTTTGTGTGACAGATAGTCTCTTCATTTCTTAAAACCAAATAAGGGAAATGGTTTTTGTGGGTTTTCCTTAGCCTCTAACTGGCAATGTTGCAGCTTAAGTAAAGACTTCATCTTCTCGTCCAGGGTACTTTTTAGGGGTTTCCTCAATTTCTCATTGGCTACCTCGAATGTAAATTTATTATTTTAAATTATAAACTTGGTCATTTACTCCTATAACTTGCTTTATGAATTCAAATAAATTGTACTGATGTTAATAATTGCTGCAGTTTCTTGTGGTGAATTTAGTGGAAAACTACCACTGAAAGGTTGTAGTGGTTTTCTGTTGCACAAAACTCCTGATCTGGCCAATGATCCAGAAGAAAGAGCAAAGCTTCGACAAAAACCGTTGGAGGATGGACCAACAATAATCTATACCCCAACTAGGAAAGAAACATTAAGTATATCAAAATTTCTTTCTAAATTTGGGATCAAGGCTGCTGCTTACAATGCTAAGGTAATATATATCCATTCAGTTAAATTAATTCTATTGCTCTCCCTCTGGTTTTATCGAGTTGCGTTTAATTCACCACAAATTATAATTGTTTGAAAGACTTCAGATAATTTTGCATGGTCGTATGATGTAGGAGCATGTCTTTAGGATGCAAAATACCATAGTTGTGAAAGTGGAGTAAAGGTGATCATAAGCATGCTGTTCAATTGGTTTTCTTTCATGTAATTTAGGTATAACTTGTCACCGTGATATTATGTGGTAGATGTCTGCTAGATTAGAGTCAAGGTCTAAAAATTTCACTGCTCTAGCATTTGGACATATTGTCCACTTTTGTGCAACTGACCTTACATATTGGTCTCTTATGCTACACCACCATCGAATCCAAAAACACGCATACCATCCAAACTTATGGTATGTCTTATGTAACAACTCACTCTGTTCTCCCTTTTTCATGTGAGATTTGCTTTAAGTGTCATATGTACCCCTTATTCAGAAGCTTGCTAATCTAAAAACTTGCCAATCCTCATTAACTGAAAACTTTGACTCGTCCTCATTAACTCGCCCTCCGTCGTGAGTGTCACGTGAGGGTGCCTCCTTACAACTAAGTATCCTTGCTAAGATTTTCCCCATCATTGTACTTCGGGAACTTGGCTCTGATGTCATAGTTGGTGTAACATAAGCCCGTTTCACATTTTGTGCACTTTGGCTTAACAGAACCCACAGATTTGTTTCTTGGACAACACTATCATCAAGCCCAAAAGCGCTCATACCATGTGAACTTGTGCTATATGTTCTTATATATCACTTTACTCATTTTTCAAACTTTTCGACGTGAGATTTTCCTATGGTGTCATATGTTACCCTCTGTCAGCAGCTTGGTAACATAGAAGCCTTCCAACTCTTTCTCTTTGACTCGCCCGCATCAGCCCTGGGCATTACAAAAAATGATGCTGTTTAGGAATGAAGTTGCTTGATATACTCTTCCTTGTCAATTGAGCAGTAATGTTTGCTCTTTCGCTTTTCAGTTGCCAAAATCACATCTGAGGCAGGTGCATAAGGAATTTCACGAGAACACTCTGCAGGTAAAGCTAGGTGATGTGTTAGATGGAGTAATATTAACAAACATTTTGTATCTTATTTAACAATTTATTGCATGTCTGTAGGTCTTTGATCCTTTGCATTCAATATTTAGAGTGATATGTGCATATTCCCTCATGTTCATGAAGAGGAAATTCATTGTGGAACTTAACGTCCTCATTTTTGTGCAAATCAAGTTGGATCAATCTCTATGTCCTGATCTCATATGCTTTATAGGTTATTTATCTGAACTTGGTCCAATTGAGGATTCATATGCTGAACCCTTCTAGTTTGGCATTGAGGCATAGTACTAGTAGTATTTGTTTTTATTGGTTGAATTAGTTTTGGTGTTGTCCAATCTCTGTACTGTCAGATGTCAGATACAATTTACTAATAGATGATTCTAATATAAGAGGGTGTTTGTTCATATAGAATATATTGTGGTATGCGAATCTAGGTTTTGACTCTTATTATTTAATTCCTGCCTCAATTCTTATGTATGAAATTTTTTAAAAATAATTTCTAAGTGAACTTCAATTCTAAAAAAGTTTTTACCCTTTTACATCATCATTAAATGTTATTGATAAGATGCCACAAAGAAGTCCGCAACATGGAATTGTGGTCCTACGGTCCTGTTTCACGAATCACGAGTGGTTATCGTATCTGTAAACTGTCTTCAAGTCAGGCTATATGATTTTCTTATCCTATTTTGTTTTGATTGAACTGTCATAAGTAAATCATAATGATTTGAAAAAAATTCCTTTTGCATATTTCTTTTCAACATAGGCTATCATTTTTTTTACCATTGTTGATAATTGGTATAATAAGATGAATCCATTGCAAAGGTTTTCTGCTAAATCTTTTACCAAGGTCAGTGATATTCAAGCATGCTGTGCATGCCTGCATCCACTTCAACTCTTCGATAATAGTATCTTCAAGATATCCTGACAGCAGATGGGCAATTTTCTTGAGCTTAAAGTTGTTTACTTACATTTAAGTTTTACGCTTTTTTATTAGTTAATTGAGGCTATGCATTGTACTTTCTGATATTCAGGTCATTGTCGCAACAATTGCCTTTGGGATGGGCATTGACAAGTTGAACGTGCGAAGGATCATCCACTATGGTTGGCCCCAGGTGCAATTACTCAGCTAGATATCCTTAATATATTTTATTTAACTATGTCTGTTTACTCATGTAAACGGACTCCCTGAAAATCTTGAGCACCTTTCTTATTTTGTCTTTCTTCCTTCTCAAAATATGATTGTATATATGTTTATATGTGTTGTTGAGAAGCACTATGTGAGAGGGGACTTGTTTGAACTATTTTCTTTTAGTTGCCTTTTTGTTACTATTTCAGTTATGCTTCTTGGTCAAGCTATTGTGACCTTTACAGAGTCTGGAGGCTTATTATCAAGAGGCTGGTCGAGCTGGTCGGGATGGAAAAGTAGCAGAGTGTGGTCAGTTGATTTGATTTTTTTTTATGTGTTTTTATTTGTCGTTATCTTGAGAACAATCATTTTACTTCCAAGAGAAAAAAAATGTTTTCCACTGGTTCATCATTTATAGTAATGTTTGGGATTGTGAGATGAACAATTTCCCAACTGATGCATGAGATCAGTTTCTCGGAGAAAAATAACCTATAATTGGCATTGCAGCAGTGCTGTTTTTTTAGTAAAATTGGAAGTTCTATGTTATAATTCAAAAGCTAAGGACATAATTTCTATGAAATACTTAAATATTGTGAATTTGCAGACATGGAAAAAAGTTATGCAACCTCTTAATTCTAATCTAACATGGATGCACATTTGATGTCCACAGAAATTTTGGCATGATTACATTTAACTGTTTTTTCACCTTTTCTAGTTGTTTGACATTTTTGATGAAGTGATTGACTTTAAAAACATAGGAGCTAATCCTAGAATCGTATCAAAGAAATGCTAGACATTGTAGGGTCAAAATGGTTCTCATTACAAAAAGTTAAATGACTGTACAAAGTGTCTTCTTGAAGGTACTTAGTTTAGAAAGAAAAGTAAACATAATAATGACACAGTAACAACTAAGGAAGAAGTTGATGATAGGATTTTAGCACACTTACTAGGAAAATAAATATGCTGAAAGGAAATCTGACAATTGTCAAAATATTACTATATGAATAGCTTTGGTGATAAGGAACCTCATGCCTTCTCCTGCAGTGCATAAAGTCTGGTTTTGATACACTTACACCAAAATTCTCTCTTATTCAACTTAAATTATCCAGAAGAGTCATGTTTATCTATCGATCTGAGACATAGGCTTCCAACAGGGGAGGCACTACATGTATTTTTAAGCTGTTTGATTTTTTGTGAAACAGTTTTGTATGCAAACTTGTCAAGAACACCTACGCTTCTACCAAGTCAAAGAAGTGAGGAGCAGACAAAACAAGCATATAAGATGTTATCTGATTGCTTTAGGTTGTAAGATAATTATTAATTGAACGACTTCAATTAGTACTTTGGTTTCCATCTTATGTGTTGGTTATGTTCAACAGATATGGAGTGAACACTTCTTGCTGTAGAGCCAAGACACTTGTGGAGTACTTTGGCGAGCACTTTCTTTTGGAGAAATGTCTCGTGTATGTCAAGACACACTGGCTATTGTGCTTTCTCTTTTGTTCCTTACAAGCTGCTTCATTCAAGGATGTGTGCTTGTGCTTTTCTGTTAATTTTCTTCCACTTTCCTTTCGGGGTGGGTGTGGAGGGCAAAGAAACAGCACTATTGATGAGCTATAAGTTTGTTTCTAATATTTGATTCCTCTTAAGTTAGTCTCTAAATTGAGGTTTCAGGTACTCGTTTTATCACAGGACATGCCACTTAAAAGAGCGATTCATTTGTAGCAGTTTGAAGTAAAAGATGACTTCCTATGCATGTAAAGATGTTCCAAATACATCCCATTGGCTAATATCTTTTTCAATTCATGCTTACTGACATTTGCCTTTATCCTCTGAGTAAAATCAATTTTTGCTCAAGAAACTACATGTTTATCATAGGTTTTCTTACTTGCAATGAGTTCAGTTTCTTAGTTTATGTCATTTACCTGGTACATAATGCACAGGTGTGATATATGCATCAAAGGTCCACCTGAAAGACAGAATTTAAAGGCTGAGGCGATGATCTTCTTGCAAGTTGTATCTACTCATTGTGTGAGTATGTTTGCCATCTCACATTTGCTTGCCCTCCTTCGTACTTTGTCATCTCATTTTGGCATTGCTGGTCATTGTTAATACTTTCTGGCGCAGAGAAATTTTGCAGACATCTCCTATGGTGGTTATGAAGAGAGACTTGGCGAGAGGCCAAACATCAAGGCTTTAGTCAGCAGAATAAGGGAACAGGTACTTGTTCTGCGCAAGGCCCTCTCTCTCCCTCTTATCACTTGCTATCTGCTAGCTTGATGTGCATGCCCCATTGAAAATTCTCAGCGAGGGCCCTTTTAGAAAGCATCTCTACCAAGGGATGCTTATAATAATCTTCAATTCCCGTCTTATGGTATAAAGCTACTACGTCATACTGAAAATAGGTTCAACTTGTCGAGCAGGTGTCTTCCAGCTACATGTTACTCTTACTCTTAACAAGGTCGTGTTTAATTCTGCTCATCTCTGAAGTGCCAATTTTCTTTTACAGAAAACTTTGTCAATCCGCTGTGCATTTATTCTGGTATACTATACCACTTTAAAGTTACTCATTTTGTAGAGAGTACCTTTTAAGATACTCATGCATTCTTCTATTCTTTTAAATTCTCGTACTTATCGAGAATTAGATTTATATCTACTTTTGGTTCCAATCTTTCCAGTAGCATATAACGTCAACTCCACTCTTCTATTTCGTGTTCAACTAATGCAAGAAAATTGCCAGATATTTCTTTTATTGAGATCGATCTGATTTTCTTGTTTTCCAACATTTTTACAACATTGCTGCTTAGACTCTTTTGTATTTTACCCTTTCCTATTGCAACTCTAATCTTGTCATTTGTCTTCTGTGTATTTTGTTGTAGTATCAACAATTTAGTGCAAGTGACCTCTTGTGGTGGAGAGGTCTTGCTCGACTGTTGGAAGTTGAAGGATTTATTAGGGAGGGCGATGACATGGTATGCTTTCTGCATAGTAACCTTTGTTATTTCATAAAAGGTTTTACTACTAAGTTTTGGCACTATGTTTCTCAAATCCATCCAATCTTCGTTACTTTTATGACCTATCTGATATATCCTTCTCATTTTATACTTTACTGTATTATGGTTTAAATTAGTCATGCTGTTCTCAATGCTGAAAACTCCAATTTTAGAAACATGTACGATGTGGTAGCCTGGCAGGGAGTGGAAACAAATACTTGGAATCCTTTCTAATTTGCTTTTATTGGTCTAATGAAGGTTCAGTTGGTTTATTCTATATTGTAAGTCTAGAAGTTTCACTAACAACATCAAATTGGTGCCAAAAAGTAGTACCCTTACGTAAAGATTATTTTTTTGAAATTAGTAATGTTGTATTCCTCAGCATTAAGGATATGCTGGTGACCTCCAAAAATTAGTACATAGAGGGACTAGGAAGGCTAATTACAAAGATCCTAGCATATCTACTAGTTGCCTCTACCTCCTCTATACATTCCCGTTTACACCAAAAATACAAATATGCAATACAACAATTTTCTTTAACTTTCTTTATGGAGTTTGATTTGTTCTCATAGCATCTTCCATTTCTTTCCTTCCATATTGACCACCATATGCTAGCTGTAATAATTCTCCACCACTTGTTTTGTCTTTTACTTCCTCCTCTCCTGATCCAGCAACTCAACAGGTCAGCAGTATACTCTAGCATCGTCCAGCTGTTACCAGTAAGCCTTAAAAACAGAGACCATAGTTGATCTGTGACTCTACAGTGTAGAAAAAGATGGTTGTTGGTCTCATTTGTCTCATTGCATAGAAAACACTTGGTACTAGTTGTGCACCTTTACTTTGCAGTACCTCCTGAGTTAGACAAGCCCTCTTAGCTACCAACCATACAAAACATTTGATCTTGATTGGTGCTTGGCTTATCCATACATATTTCCATCTAGCCAATCTGAGGCCTTGCTGAGTTTCCAATTCCTTCTTATAGAGCTTGTTAAATATGAACCTTCCATCCTTAGAGTGTACCCACGAGACTGTCTGACCTTGCAGCAAAACAATTAAACTCATTGATTATATGTAACAATTGTGCCACCCTATCTATTTCCCAATCATAATAATGTCTCCTGAAAGATATATCCCAACCATTTGCCCAACTCTTAGCTAGAATGATATCTGGATTGCTACAGCAAGAAAATAAGTCAGGGAAGATTGCATTAATGCTACCCAAACATCTTTCTAGAATAGTATTTTAGCTCCATTTCCTATTCTGAGTTTGATGTTTCATGCTAATTTGGTAGTTTGGTCCAGAAGGATCTTATTGTTTTCCATGTTGAAGCTCCATATGGTATAGTGACCTCATTGGTACATCATTGGGAGTCTTGGCCATACTTGTGACGTATAACTTCTCTCCAAAGAGCCTGTTCTTCTTCCACATATCTCCACAGCCATTTCATCAAGAGACACTCATTGTGGATTCGAAGATCCCTAACTCCAAGACCACCTGAGAGCTTAGGTAGCTGCACTGTCTCCCAATTAACTAGGTAGTACCCCTTCAGTTCTTTGTTTCCAAACCAAAAAGAAAGTCTCTTCTAAGTTTGTTCAATTTCTCCAGCACTTTAGCAGGTAAGGGAAATAGAGACATGACATAAGTGGGGAGGGAGTTTAGCACTGCATTTATTAATGTTTGTCTGCCCCAAAGTGACAAGTATTTGAGATTTCCATATGGCTAACTTCTTCTCTGACCTCTGGATTATCCCATCCCATATTAGTAACTCTTTATCTTTGCTTCCCACAAGCATTCCCAATAAGTTGTTGGGAATTGCTCAATCTTGCACCCTAGGATGTTAGCCAATATTTGCATTTGTGCTACTTCCTTGATTGGGAATAAACTGCTTTTCCTCTAGTTAACCCTCAGACCAGAGACAACTTCCAGGATCACAAGTATCACTCTGATATATGTGATCTGGTCTTCTTTTGCCTCATAGAAGATCACAGTGTTATCAGCATACAACAATTGGCAAATCTCCATACTCACACCTGCACCGCTACTAACTTCAAATCCCCGTATCCATCTGGTTTGAGTACCTACCCTCAGCATGCTATTCAGCCCCTCCATGACCAGTATGAATAGGAAAGGGGAGAGGGGATCACCCTGCCTCAAGTCCCTTTCAGATTAAAAAAAACCGCTGACAGTTTTAATACAAGAACCTATCCATTTTAACCATTTATCTCCAAACCCCATCTGTCTTAAAATGTTTAGAAAGAACCCCCAATTTACATGGTCATATGCTTTTTCCAAATCAAGTTTGCACATAATGCCTGCTTTCTCTCCTCTTAATCTCGTGTACCCACATTCACTGGCTATTAATGCAGCATCCATGATTTTCCTGCCCTTAATAAATACCATCTGGTGCTTGTTCACCAGCTTGTTTACCACCTGTTTGAGCATTTTGTACATCCCACTAATTAGACTTATTGGTCTGAAGTCCCTCAGTGATGTAGCTCCACTTTTCTTTGGGATAAGTGCCACATAAGTGGCATTTATGCTTTTTTTCAATAACTTGGAACTCATGGAAACGCTTCATAGTGTTCAAGATGTCTTCTTTAAAGACACTCCAAAATTCTTTAAAGAAGCTCATTGGGAAGCCATCAGGTCCTGGTGCCTTGCCTTGTCACTGACACAAAGATTGATGTCTTTTAAGACTTCTTCCTCCTCAAACTGTCTCTGCGTCTAGATTTGTTCCTCCAAGCTAATGCTTGTGAAGTCTTGTAAGTTTAGATTAGGTCTCCATGTTTGTCTCTTTGTGGAGATTCTGATAGTAGTCTTGTATTTTCATCTTGATAACTTCTGGATCAGTGATATATGTCCCTCCCTCTTCAATTTTGTCAATGGTGTTGCATCTCTTATGTGGTGTGGCCATTCTGTGATAGTATTAGGTGTTCATATTTTCATTTTTCAATCATTGGATTCTAGATCTCCTCATTCTTGATCACCTTCTCAAACTCCATTGCCAAATGAACTTTCTGGAGTAATTCATCAACCGTGAATGCTCTTTGCTCCATGATATTTTCTAATCCAGTAATTTGGTTCAGGATGTCCTCCCTCCTCTGTCTCTAGTTATTCTTGTTTTCCTTCCCCCATTCTTTTAATTTTCCTTTTAGGAGTTTTAGTTTGGTAGTTACTTGTAAGTTGGGCTTCCAGTTACATTGAAAGAGGCCCACCATTCTTTTACCCTCTCTTTGAAACCATCCACTCCCAACCACCATTGTTCAAACTTAAATTATGACTTCTTGAAATCCATATCTCCACATGTAAGCATGATGGGGTTGTGGTAATTTTGGCATCAGTGATTGTTTGATGTGTAGATATTGTTCCTCCCACTGTGAAGAGTAGAGGAATCTGTCTATTCTGGAAGCACTCTCATGATTTTCACTCCTTCTCCAAGTGTAAGACCCTCCAAATAAAGAAGGGTCTACAAGCTCCATGCCATTGATCCATCCTGAAAACTCTGTCATTGCACCATAGATTCTTTGGCAGTTGGTTCTCTCCTCTGGATATCTGGTGATGTTGAAATCCCCACATACTACCCATGGTCTCTCAAAAAGGCTTCTAGTGGCTGCCAGTTCCGACCAAAGTTCCCTCCTTTCCCCTCTATCACATTCTGCATAAATTGCACTTAAATGCCATGTCAGTTCTTGCTCTATGCCCTCAAATCTACAAGTAAGCATTTGATTTCCATGGTCTACCATTTCCCCCTTCCAAACTTTTTTGTCCCATAGCACTACTATCCACCTACTCCTTCCAATAGCTTCTACATGAGGTTCTCCCAACCATATGTTGTTCTAGATTTGTTGGTAATGATATGAGTCATTCCTTGTTAGCTTAGTTTCAATCAACATATACCCCATTGAAGCAACAAATTTCTTACGATTGCTCTTTTGCTCTCCTCATTTAACCCCCTAACATTCCAAAATAATTTTTTTTTGAGAAGGTAACAACTTGTATTCTATTCCAAAACAAAAAAAACAGAACCTGGCACAACAAATTACAGGTTCCTAATTACAATTGTGGAGAGTAGCAGGAAGATCTTCAATCCTATAGAAAAATTTACAAGGAACCTAAAACATCTATAACTGATTTTAGATCTTCCATGTACTCATGTTTACACCAAAAAAGAAACAACACTAAGCCGTTCATCTTAATCTTCTGGATGGAATTACTCTTGTTTTGGAAGCAACTTAGATTTCTTTCTTTCCACACAAACCACCATATGCAAGCCGGAATGATTTTCCATCTCTCTTTATGCCCTGCAAGCATAACTGCTCCATATCTTCAGGGGATGGGTAACTTTCCTAGACATAACCCATTTCATCCCCTTCAGATTGATAAAAACGTATCACAAAATGTTGGTTATTCTACAATGAAGTAAGAGATGGTTGACAATCTCTACTTCTTCTTCACCACATAGGAGGCACCTAGGACTCAATTGAATATTTCTTTTCATAAGATTTTCCTGGGTCAAAACTGCCTGCTTAGCAAGGAGCCAAGTAAAACAAGACACTTTGTAGGGGATTTTAATTTTCCATATCAACTTTCTTGGCCACCTGTTTCTCTGACTGTTACAAGGATTAAACTTCTTGTAGGCTCTTTTGACACTGAAATTATCTTGATTGTGATCCTGCCACCCCAAACTATTCTGTGCATGAGTAGTTCCTTTGAATTGCCCCAAGACCTTGTAAAACTCCACCAACCTTTGGAGATCTCTCAGTCATTTAGAGGTCTTCCAAAACTCAGATTCCACCTTTGGTTTGACCACATCTCTGCCACAGTGATCCTTTGTTGCTGCTTTAGGGTATAAATATCTGGGAACAAGATTTTTGAAGATCCTTGTTCTAGCCATCTATCTTTCCAAAAAGAGGTTTTCCTACCATTACCCAATTTAATACTACAGTTCCTTTGAGCTTTGGCCAATGGTTTCTAATGGCTCTTAAAGGCTCGATCCGTAAGTGCTAGTGACCATTTTAGCTATCCAGAGATCCTCTATTTCATAAATATTCAGCCTGTGTTACATCTTTCCACAGAGCTTGCTCACTGGAAGCAAATCTCCATAGCCACTTCATCATAAGACACTGATTTTGGATTTTTAAATTCCTTATCCCCATCCCCTTGCTTGTTTACTCTCAATCAAAGTATCCCACTTAACCAAGCGGAATTTCTTGGTTTCACCCTCCTTAAAGCATCAAGTCTATCAATAACACCATCATGAATAGGGAAAAGCGACATCATATAGGTAGGCATAGAGTCCAAAACACTGTTGATGACGGTTAATCTTCATCCTAAAGAAAAGTACCGACTCTTCTAATTTGCCAACTTTTTTTCACATTTTTCAATCACTCTATTCCAGATGCCTATAGGTTTTCTTTTGGCTCCTAAAGGCATCCCCAAGTATGTAGTTGGTAGGTCTCCTGTCCTTCCTCCCAAAATCCTAGCCAGAGAGGGTATCAGGGACTTCATTTATGGGATACAAGAAACTCTTGTTCCAATTGATGTGAAGCCCAAAGATAACTTCAAAAAGAACAAAGATTACCCTTAAAATCTTGAGTTGGTTCCTATTTGCATCACAAAAGACAAGAGTGTCATCTGCATATTGTAAGTGAGTAATCTCCATAACAACCCCCACTCTACTGGATACCCTAAAACCTCTCAGCCACAACTTTTCTTGAGTGATTTTCAAAATATCATTTAGCCCCCCCCATAGCGATAATAAAAAGAAAGGGAGATAATGGGTCTCCTTGTCTTAAACATCTCTGTGAAGAGAAGAAACCTGTAGGAGAGCCATTTATTAAAACTGAGAATTTCACGGTGCTGATGCAAAACTTCATCCATCTTTAACCATCTACCTCCAAAACCCCTTTTAGAAAGAGTCTCCAATAGGAACTTCCAATTGAGGTGATCATAAGCTTTTTGAATGTCCAACTTACATAGGATGCCTGGGACACTGCTTCTAGTTCTAGCATCAACATACTCATTAGCCAAAAGAATGGTATCCACTATTTGTCTCCCTTTTATGAAGGCCAACTGTCGGGGGTCCACCAGTTTGTGCATAACCATTTTGATTCTCTCGGTGAGTATTTTGGAGATGATCTTGTACACACTACCAATTAGGCTAATGGGTTTGAAGTCAGTGAGCTCCTTAGCACCCATTTTTTTGGGAATTAAAGCCGCATAGGTAGAGTTGAAGCTTTTCTCAAAGACAGATCTCTCATGAAAGTTCTTGACGGTAGCAATCACATCTTTTCCAATAACCTCCCAACAATGGGTATAGAAGGCCATGGTAAAACCATCAGGGCCAGGAGCTTTGTCACTAGCACAAAGTTTGACACTATCCCAAATCTCTTGGTCCTCAAATTCCTTCTGAAGCATGAAATTATCTTCAGCATTAATTTTGTGATCCATCCTGCACCCATCTGAAGGTCTCCAAGTTTCTGTTTCAGAATATAACCCCATATAGAAAACTACAATTTCCTTTTTTATGTTTTCTGGATTCCTGACTACTTCACCCCCCAAAAGCAGTAATATATATTGATGCCGCTAGGCATCTACGTAGGAGTTTGTCGGCCTTTGGATTTGTAGGCATGAAAAGAGTTTACCTCCTGCTGTATTTCTTGTTCCTTTTGAGCCCATCTGTTCCTGTGTAATGCTTCTTTATAATTCCTTTCCCCTTCAAGCTGTGTATTCAAACCATTTATGAAGTCTTCAATTTTCGTTGCAAGCCCCAATCACCCCTCATTAAAGTTGTTCTCAGGTAGAATTATTACTGATCTGGATGCACCATTTACTGCAATCATAGAGATGAATCTACCATATTTATTGAACTTCAAGGAGAAGTATAAATAGGTAACCAGATCTTTGCCTTTCCACGATTTAAAAGCTTTCCCCCCTATGTATGATGCCTCTCGCAACCTCTTGACTAACCATAACAATGCTGCTTTGCTAAGTGTCATGCTTCGCATGTGGAGCTTTGAGCTCTCCACCCAGTTGAACCAAGTTCCGTTAGAAGATTTTGTCTCGGTTAAGTCGTATGATCTACCCCTCAGCCTGAAATAATACGATTCTCCATTGGAGGAGAGAAGGTTACAGAAAGGAATGGGAAATACTATCCCCTTACGTAAGGATTATATTACCCCCAATTGTCATGAAATACAAGATGCTCATTGAATGCAAGATGCACGCATGACTTTGCTGGAGTCATACATTATGTTCCACCAAGTTTGACCAACTATCCATACGATATGCTATTTTTATGTCATACCAAAAGTACAAGTGAAATAGAAAAGATCTTCTAATACTTCCTGTCATTCTCACTATTATGAAACATTTTCCTATTTGTACATATTCCGTTCATTCCGTATACTCCAAAAGAGACAAGGCGGTTTTGTCTTCCAAGCTGCCTTACTTTCATTGCCTATCCTCTCCAATCTCCAACTTCTAATTGTTTCCTCCACTGTCAGTGATTACACCCAAAAGATGTTAAGGAATGAGAATGCAACACTCCATAGTTGTAAAGCGAACCTCCAACGTAACTAGAGATGATTAGTATCTTCTCTAGACTCTTCACACATACATACCAACTCACAAGTATCCTCCTCCTTTTTCTTGTGTTGTCCGCTGTTAAAATTGCATCTTGCACTGCACACCAAACAAGAAAAGTTGCTTTGGAAATTTGATGTTTCAAACCTTTTTCCACATTGCTATTATCTCTGATTTCTGACAACTCTAGATCATAGGTTTCAATGGTCTTTAGCACCCATCCCTCCATATCAGTTTATCTCCTCACTCATCCTCGGTTGGATAACTATATTATTTCTGAAAGTAAAAGTAGTACTGTTGTTATAATTTGAAATGTCCTGGATATGAGTTTTTTTTAATTAAGAAAAGAGGTCAAGGGTTTTGGGTCAAAGCAAAAAGACAATAGATGGTTTTATTGGGACAAGACTGTCTTATGATAAGATTGTCTCCCAGGAAAACTGCATTAGTTTGATACTGTCACTAAGAATAAGACATTTAATTACCCCTTAGCTTGGTTTGTGCTATATTTGAGATCTGCTTGTTTTACTTTTATCCGTCTGGTTCCTCCTGTTTGATGGAGAATGTGGAAAGATAGAACTAGTCAAACGTGTGAAAGTTTGAGTGTTAAACCAGATGTTGTTTCCTTGGAACTATGGTTTCACGACTATATTGGTATGATGCATCTCTAGCGGTATATTTCTTCTAGGAGGGGGTAAAAGTTTTCATTTGGTGCCTTATTTTCCACTTTTCTTTATGTTATGTTACCTTTTAAATCAATCTTGAACTGGGAGTATGTTTGTATGTGGTTATTTTCAATGCTACGGATGATCATTTATGGCGAATGTTACAGACCCGTGTGCAGATAAAATATCCAGAAGTAACAGAACGTGGAAGGCAGTTCCTGAGTTCTGAAACAGAGCAGCCATTCCATGTTTACCCTGAAGCAGATATGTTGCTTTCCATGACAAGCCCCAAGTCCTTTTCCAGTTTTGCTGAATGGGGAAAAGGTTGGGCTGATCCCGAGATCCGTCGCCAACGCTTGCAAAGAAAGCGAACTTGGAAATCTCCAAGAAAACGAAAATCACGTAAACGTCAGCCTGATTCTAATACGGTTCGAGGAAGATTGACTGCCAAGCTGTCAAAAAAGTGACACGAATGTGAACTATTGAACTGGTTAAAAAGAATTCCAACTTTGTTGAAAATTGAAACAATCAGCCTTGTAACAAGGTTGAAAGATTCGTAATTTGCACCATCCCATTCTTTAGTTATTCGTCCATTATACGTTCTGGTTTTTGATTGGCGGATTCTTTTAAGATGCCACGTTTCTCTTTTTTTTTTTTTTTTTTTTTTAATCTGAACTTGGCTCCAAACTTGAGAATACAACAATATCATACCCAGTGTAATTTCACAAGTGGAGTTTGGGGAAGGTGGTGTGTACACAGCCTTGCTCTTACCTTGTGAAGATAGAAATTTGAGTGGAAAAACAGTACACGGGGAGGGGGTCACACTCACGTGTGAAGAGATACATTTCGACTTGAAATGCACGAGGGCCTGAAGCGAAGACCCTAAAGGAGAGACTTGGGCCGAGAAAGTGATAACAAATGTATAAAGGAAAGATCAAGCTTTCAACATCTATTACAACAACATACCCTAAGGGGTCGTTTGGTGTGAATGATAATACCAAATAGTCTTGAGATTAAATTATAGTACCACTTAATTTGTTGTTTGATTGGCAAGTTCGGGATAACTTATCCCGGGAATCAAATAAGTAAATGACAAAAATGTCTCTTTCAACTCTTTTTATACATCACTTTTTATAATCATGAAGGGCATTTTTGTAAGCAAATAAATTTTTCTTAATATTTATTATTTTGAATACAACAGATCAAACACTCAATAAATAATTATCTTATCATAACTAATTTTATTATAATTAATTTTATCATATCTTGAATTCAAACCAAACGATCCTAAGTGGAGTATGGGAGAGTGAGGTGTATGTAAACTTTACTTGCCTTGAGAAGGAAGCTCTAAATGTCTATTTAGGATTGGAAATCAATGAATTAAAAATAAAAGAAAGAATATTTTAACATTTTTTTTCCCCTTCATATGATAAGCCTTGTAATACTCTCGAGATTTGTGTTTACCTTTCCCCCTATATTAAAAGAAATTATATAACTTCAGTGATTTTCACAACAAGAAGCGCATCTGGTGTAGTGGTATCATAGTACCCTCCCACGGTACTGACCGGGGTTCGATTCCCCGGATGCGCACTCAGTTCATTTTTGGTTTATGCCTTTTCCATTTAGATTTATTGGAATAACACGCACAAATCGAGAAATGGTCCAAATTTTTATTCCTTTTCCATTTATGTCTAATTTCTGCTTCCAGATTCTTTCATTTCCTTTACTTGAAGGAATATAATTCACTTCAAGCAAGTGATAAGAAGTTATGCCAATATTGATTCAAGGCAAAGAATCAATTTCCCTTTCTATATTTTACTTCAACAACAACTCATCTACTTTAGATGAATTCTCAACATGTATTATAACAATATCACCTTTGCAATTATAGGCTTCACATCATCATTCTTGCTATACTTGCCAATCTTGAGGAAAAAGCAAAAGAAGCAAATAACAGCAAAGAAATTGAGGATAGTAACAGAAGCATTAGAAAAAGCTGAAGACAGAGTTTTAAGATATGAAGAAAGACACAACAATATACTTAATCAAATATGTTCACATTACATTGTAAGTCAAGAAATAGTAGAAGCACTTGCTGGTGCTCGAGAAGTGATGAATGAAGCATTAGAATTTGCAATTACTCTCAGAAATTTGCAGCTAGAAATTATCAGATTGTATCGTGATGATTATGAAAGTGCTTTAAGGTCTGTTTGGTTAATTGGAAAATCAAGAAGACGAAGGAACAATAATAATTAGCATAGATCGAGTGACAAGATTTCTAGAAGAAAAATAAAGAGAGAGAAAAGTGGGAGAAAAATGAATAAAATCATAATTTTTAATTAAATTTAACAAATTAGAGTGAATTAGGAAACTGAATATTCTTAATTAGTTTGAAATTTCCTTAATTCATGTTAATTAATAATTATCTTCAATCATTTCAAATATAATTAGCACCACTATTTTTGTTTTTTATTTTTTCTTTATTCCAGAAACGTTTTATTTTAATTTTTTTCATCTTTTCATATTTTTTCAAAACAAATGTTTTCAATTATTAAATTTTTTTTTTTTAATAAACTGTTAGAACCTGAAATTTTTAATGTTACAACTTGAAAGTTTAATTCTACTGCTACAACTTGAAAATATTAGTCTACTATATGTCATATATTAAATTTTCACGGAAAAATCACACCATATACACATTTAAGGGACAATATTATGAGTTTTAAACACACTCTTAAAAAATTCTTCCTTATAACAGATTATTTACGGGTTATAACATATTACTTAAATTTAACTTTATTTAAAAATCAATTACAATTTAATTAAAAAAATTATTAATCTCTTTATATTTTTATATTATTAATTATTAATCGTTAATTAATTTAATTGCAGTTCCTTTTTTAAAATCAAAATTATCAGTTACACGAATTTAGGGATTTACATTGATTAGACTTCCTTGTTTACCGTTACACTCCAAATATCCCATACGCCAATCACAGTTCACCTCCACCCACGCCTATCAGTTTCTACACGCCACCACCCCACTACCCCATATTCACAATTTTCACTCCCATCTTCCTCACCACTCCACTACACCAAATTCACAACCGTCCATCCAATCTTTCTCACTATCCCAATACCCTAACTTAACAATCGTTCATCTCATTACGTTTATCATTATCATCATCATGTCTAAGAAACACATTGAAACGCCTCGAAAGAGAGCCAGATTTGTTGAAGGAACTTATATTGATGAATTTCACGTTCCAACTTTCAATATATTAACTCAAACCCCCCGCCTAAAATTGCTGAAATTCCGGCGACAGGTGGTTCATCTCAGTTGAAAGATCAAAAAGAGAAAAAAAATGAAGCAAAGAAAAGGGCGACTTCGGCAAATCAAAAGGGGAAGAAGAGGAAGAAAAAAATTGTTGAAACCCCTTCTGAATCTGATTCTGATTTTGTTAGTGAAGTAAAAAAGAAAAAAAGAAAAAAAAATAACAAATGTAGAAGTTGCTCAATCTTCAAAACCATCAACAAGAAGTACAACAAAGAAGAAGGAATCAGAAATTCCAACATCCAAAAAACACAAAAAAGTTGTTAGGGTAAGTACTTTATTTAATTTATTTTCACATTAAGTCAAAATAGTAATTTTTTTATATCACATTATGCTTATTGTTGTTTTCGAAATATTTATTTATGTGAAAATTATTCAAAATATGAATAAAATATGTATGCATCTGAGTTTAATGTTTGATTGTTGGATTTTGTATGAATTTTGATACAATATTAGTATGCGAATGGTATGAATTGTGTATTAACATTGGTGGGATTGTCTCTTAATTTTGTATATTGTATGAATTATTAAATTGATGTGAATAAAATTGTATGAATTATTTAATTACTCTGTTTTGTATGAATTTAGAATAATATTGAAATGAAATTGGGATTTTTCCTATTAAGAAGGTATATTTTTCAATTTATCCATTACTGTATTAAAATTGTTAAATTGTTGTTAGCGTATTTTGATAAATTTATGAAAATAGATTGATGAATGCAACAGTGCACATGAAGCTGGTATGTTGTTGGAATAAAATTGTTGTGAATTTTTTTTATAAATATGACATAAGGCAGTATCAAAATTTATGTATATGCATGTGTATGAAACTTGAATAATATTTGTATGAACATACTTTTATAAATCTTTTTATCAATGTTTAAATGATTTTGATTTATTTTTTATTTAATTTATATGATGTAATTTAATTATAACTATTTTTAAACTATATTTACTGCTTGAATGAAACTTGAATAATATTTGTGTGAAGTTTGTTTTAATTTAGTACAAACAATTTTATTTTATAGGCAAGGAAGATATACACACACTGGGCTTCATGTACAAACATGAATGTTTTTGGTGATCTGTTGGATTTCCTCGAGCAAAAGAGGTTTTAACAATTTCTTGAACAAACACCTTTTGGTGTATTTTATGACATACACCACATAAAGATTCAATGTCAACTATTGCGACATTTGATGATTCTTGAATCTGAAAATGTTAGAGACGACATGTTTCTTGTGAAAATAAATGGTACAAAATTACGTTTTGGAATCAAGGAATTTGCAGCGATAACTGGTCTCAAATGTGGACTTCTTACTGATTTTTTGGGGAAATGACCAAAGTCCCTAAGTTAGACTTCTTCAATAAGTTTAAATATGCTAACTTTTTTTAGACTGAAGACCGCTTAAAAATTGACATTTTGTACTTCATTACTTCATTTTTGACTGGTTCGGAGGCCTAAAAAACAATCATTTCTAAATTGTATTTTGATTTGGTTGAATCCGGTCAATATGTCAACTTCCCATGGGGCAATGAATGTTTTAGATAGCTCTTAAAGCTTGCAGCCGTAGGTTGGGAAAGAATCCTACCTCATTCAAATTCAGTCAATTTCATTTAGCGTTGCAGGTTTGATTTTATGAGTGTTGTCATCCTTTTGACAACATAGTTGCTATCCGTGTTTCAAATATCACACCGCGTATTCTTAACTGGAAGACATCGAATGAGAGTATTTTTTTGATGACTTAAAGAATACGATTTTCAGAACACATGGCAACCAGGTTATCTTTTAGTTATTGTCCTTTACTAATTATAAATTATTACATTTTTTTTATAAATTTTAATTCTCATATCTTATTTTATTATCACAGCATAAATTCAGAAACATAGTTCTTACTGACGAAGAGATAAATGCCATAGATTAGATCAATTTACATCAATCTTCTAGTCACCATGAGACAGAAGATCAAGCGACATCAGAAAGGCACAATGCTGACTTCGACGAAAAGTATGTAGAGTTGAAAAAGGAAATTCCGGAGGTATACAATTAAAAATTATGATTTAATATTATTTTTAACATATTACAAAGAATTTATCCACCCTTTCAATGTTTAATGACAGGTTCGGGTGAAGCTGAAAGAACTGAAAGATAATGTCATTTTTCAATCCCTTTTCAATTAATTTTTTTAAAATTATTTTTTTGAAGTATTTTAATGTTTAACATAAATGTTTACATCTATTGATAAAGTTGACAAGCACATGACCGACATGAAATCATATGTCGATAATTGAGGAGATTAGGTCTTCAAGAGGTCAACCAACACAATCAACACACCAACAAGTATTAAATGGTATTAAAGGGTTTTACAAGTTAAAAACTGAAACAATTGGTGTATCATGGTATGAAGTGTGTATGTGCAAGTAATTATGAAATGTACAAATTTGGACTGAAGTTAGTATTATTTTGGTATGAAATTTGTATTCCCAAATTTTATGCATGATTTTCCAGTTTCTGTATGTTTAATATTGGTATTAAATTGATATGACCAAATTTATCCAGTTTATGTCTGTTTAATATTTTTTAGTTTTTGTCTGTTTAATATTGGTATGAAATTGGTATGATTTTTCAGTTTTGTCAATGATGTTATAAATTTTTTATTAACTTTCTGTATTAATATTGTATTAAATGTTATTGTTCAATTTTTTATGTTGGTTCAATTTTGATATTAATTCAGTATTAAATATGTGAAAGACAACATTAGTGAAATGTTATTGTTGTTTGTTTAAACTTTGTATTAATCTTGTATAAATTTTATATGAGACCGTTTTTTCGCATTATTTTATGATTGAATTTTATATTACGTCATGCATTAGGATGATGCCCGTCAACATGATGAAGAATCTGAAAAAGTTCCAATGGATCAGCCTTCAGTTTCAATGAGGGAATATGTTCATACTTCAAACACAGATGGTATGAGTTTCAATTCTATTATGATATGTATATTCACTTTCAAAGTTTTTTTAACATTTTTTTTTTAATATATAGCTAAAGCTCAGAAGTCAAATGACCAAACAATTGGTGTTGTTTTTAATGCTGATATACCTGGATCATCAAATTCAAAACCACCAATATTGGATGATTATCCGAATTTTACCATGACACAGATTGTTGCACTTGATCCAATTATCAATGCTAATACAACCCAGATGTGCAACCAAGAAATAGGAACCCCGACAAGTATGACACATCTCTGTATATTCGGTTGTCAGAAGGCGAAAGCAGTTCAAGAAGAGTTCCTATTTTATTGCGTATTAAACAACCGTTTGAAAGTCACAATGGGTTTGAGGTTGCAACTGAGTTGATTGATGAGTTTAACAAATGGGTTTTCAAAGATGTTTCATCTAGGCGTGGCAGGTATATGTGTAAATAAAGCAAAAAAAATTCTTTCAATATTAACCAATCAATTTGTATACATTATTTTTTATATATTTTTACTGTCTAGCTCTCTCGTAGTCCAAAACTAATTCAATCGTATCCGTCTTTGAGGAAAAGACCAAATAAGTCTTTGAGCCATCATAATAAATCCTCGTAGGTAATGCTCTTGGTCTGCCTTCAATCAGTTTATCAACCTAAGGCTTCGCTCTATTACCTGTGTTGTAAGCTTTCCAGTCTTTGAAGGATATTTATGAATGGAATATTGATGGTTATATTGACAGACATATTTACACAACTGTACATAGGATGTTGATGTACAGTACTATCTATAAGACTAACAAGAATAGTGATAGAACTATTGCAGATATGATAACTGCAGGGTTCACAGGCCAGTTGAAAGGCAGGTGGGATAACTATCTCAACCAACAATAACGAGAGACTATTCTCCATGTTGTCAAACAAGAAGGGCAGGAGGTCACACAAAATGCGATTTATAACTTGGTTCTAAATATAATAGAACACTTCTCAGGAAGATGGTCGGTTAATAGCGAGACCATTAGGACTTTGCTTCAGAATCTGAGATGTAAGACCCTTACATCTTTCAGATTCTACAAAGATGTTTTCCTAAGCAGAGTAATGGAATTGCCGTAGTGTAATAACACTAATTGGAAATCCAAATTTATAGATGGATTACCGACCCTCTTTGCAGAAAGGGTTAGGAAAATCCTTTGAGGAGAAAAATTTCTCATAAAATCAAGGTTATTACCTTCCCTTTCAAGGGAAGAAGACGAACATGATGCCTTTTGGTTTAAATATCTCTATGATGGAAAGGGATTTTACTTTTAATACTACACTAGTTACTTCACAACATATTAATCCATTAGGACTTTGCTTCAGAATCTGAGGTGTAAGACCCTTACATTTTTCAGATTCTACAAAGATGTTTTCCTATGAAGAGTAATGGAGTTGCCGGAGTGTAATAACACTCATTAAAAATCTAAATTTATAATTGGATTACCGACCCTCTTTGCAGAAAGGGTTAGGAAAACCCTTAGAGGAGAACAACATAGTATTAACTATGAAGATTATATTTATGGAAAACTCATAAGTGCCTGTGTACAGGAAGGAATTTCATTATGCAACGAAATTAAGTTGAATCAACAGATCAATCGGCATCGTTTAAATGAAAGGCAACAGTTAGGGGAATTTAGCTAATAGTAATAATGAGGTCGAGTATAAGTAATCCAGGCAGGTTATTGAAAGGTTGTCGAATGAATCTATTGAATTACCCGTTTAGTTAAGAGGACGTGTAGGGCGGACCCGAATAGTAGAAGCTTTCAATAATCATTGCTAGGTTTTATTATACTCCTAAAGGTCCCTTGAGTATCACTGAGTTATCCGAAGGCCAAATGGTATCTACTCATATAAATATTAGCATAATTATTTTGCTTAATCATGATATTAATATGATGTGAAGTAATTAGTGCAGTATCATTTTCAAATAGTTTTGAAAAAGCATTAAAGTTAACAATCTTGTCATTGAAGTTTATACTCAGAATGGCTGGACATATCTCCTAAACTTATAAGTTTGGAGCAAGATAATATCAAGGGGTTCTAAAACCTGCCTCACACACTTTTTATTTATGAACATCATAAAGGGAAGATCTACTGTTAAAAATTGTTCATATACCATGGCAGAGGTTAAAAACCTCCTACTCGAAAGAAAGAAGCTCATTAGCTCTCCTACGACTATTAAGAATTTGAAAGAAGAGATTAATAATCTCAAGGAAGACATTCATCGTCTCAAAGAAAAGAATGTCATTATCAAAGTCAAACTCGATAATATCGAAACTGCCTGGCAATGATTATTGAAAGCTTCTTTTCTTTGAGACGGTGACTGTCTTCCTTGAGATTATTAATT
>JAJOOO010013426.1:0-26511 GCA_029582685.1 Solanum piurae | reverse complement strand
TACAATAGAATTAATTGAGTACTTTGAAATTCATGCTTACAATATATATTTTTTTGAAAAAAAGTTGAAAGTGAATAATATTATTACTATTCCCCCCCCCCTCCCAAAAAAAATACTAAATTCCTCAAAATTCTCATTCTATTCTAGTTGATATGTCGTGTCATTAAATCATCATTTTTAAAATAATAGATCAAATTTATCAAACTTACGTATCTACAAAACAAATACATAAATTTCGCGATAATTTATGAAGATTATAAAAAAAAATTAATTCCTTCATATTTTTCTAGTACAAAAGTGAGTTGAAAGCTTCCTTACCGATTGAGTTTCGGTGCAAAAATGTTACTTGAATCAACTTCAAATAAACATATCTTATAGAATATGAAGAGTAATGTATCACATTACCTGTCAAAGTAAAGGTCTTTGAGTTTTGTTTCCAATGTCGCCAACCTCTCGTCAAACCGAGGTCCTAATCAAAAGTTATGATCATTTTAGTCTTGTCAGACATACTGTCTTAAACATGCATTTCATCAGCGTTGAACAATTTTGAATCAGCGAAACACCAGTTGAGGAATTTTTAGAGGTTTTCTATTTTGAACATGTGTTTCACTGGCATTAAACAATTTTGGGTAGGCGTTTCACTAGTTAAACATCACTGGGCGGACAAAAAATCATTTAAGTTGATTTTAGTGCAATGTTTTCTCACTTTTGTGCCATTCTTTCAAATTCTAATAGTGATTTTCTCTCATCTTCTCTTCTTTCTTTTCGTCAAGGTAAGTCCTTCTCCATTGATTTCAAGTTTTCCAACTCAATTTTTTTCATCTATGCATGAATCATTTATAGAAATCATCGCCCTTGACCTAGGGTTTTCAAGAAATGAATCCAAAAATTTCAAGAAGGGGTTTCTTGATTCTTCTTCTTCAAGTTAGAGTTCTTCATCAAGATTTGTAGAGAGTTTAAGGTGTGTAAAGCTATCATAGTGAGGAACTTAGTTCTTTCCTCGCACCCTTCATCTACAGTTTCAGTTAGTAAGATCAAAGTTAAGATTTTTACCCTAAGTTCGTGGTTTTCGAATTCCTTTATTTCAAATGTGTTCATTGTTGATTTCATTATTGAATTAATTATATTATATTTTGATGATGATCCTTGATAGATTTAGGGTTCATGCTATCTTACCACATGATCCCGCCCCCCCTCATCCCTTCTCAGCTAAAGTTATTTGAAAATCTTGTTGTACTATTTTTACGCATTGTTTTCATTAGTAAAGTATATTTCAATATTTTAAAGAAGTCTTCCAAGAAATTATATATTCAAGTGCACTATTTTAGAAGAGTTTTAAGAAAATATATTTTACTTCAAGTGCATTATTTTAGAAGAGTTTCAAAAAAGTATATTTTTGCATTAAGATGCATATTTTCAGAAAGAAAGTATAGACAACTTCTTAAAGAAATCATGTTCAACATTAAAGAAAGCATACCTCAGTTTTAACAAAGCATAGTTAGATTTTCACAAAAAACATAGTCAAGTTTTAAAGTTCAGTTCAATTCTAATTCAATATTATTGAGCATAGGCTCAAAGTAACAGATTTTTCGTTATTCCCCTAAAGTAGGACAATTTTCATAAAATGGACTTTTTATTTTATAGTTATTGAACATTATTGCATGGCTTTAAGAATAGTTTTGAGCACCGAGTTGCGTAAGGAAATTGGAGAAGAGCTAAGATAATCCAAAATTCCAAAAATGCATTGTCAACGTAGGATAGGATCGTGTCTTTGGTTGAGGCGACTCCTTAGAAATCCCTTGGTATAAGAACTCATAGATTAGATTCATAAGTTAAGTTCGTACTTTACCCTGACAAGGTATATCATAACTCTGACAATGTGGGCCAAACATTGTATCATCATGATGTTCAAAGCGATGATTATAGGTTAGAGAAAATCTCCAAGAAAAGTAAATGACATTATCTTTAGAATTTACTATTTTTGAAAAGATATTTAGTTGTAAAACTTGATTGTTAGAGTACACATGCATGATTTACTTTTTAGTTGAGTATTTTATGGCCTACCTTTTGATTTACTCTTTCAATTCAGTATATCCACTTTATTTAGTTATTTCATTAAACAATCAAAGTTCATTTGTAATGGACGTGAATCTGGTGTGCATCTCATGAATGATTTCACCTTCTTTCATGCTGAAATTCTCATACTGCGTGGTCAGCATATCAACCTTTGATTCCTTTACTTGGGTAGTTTCTTCATGGGCTGTCTTCAGACAATCCCAGATCTCCTTAGTTGTTTCACATGTTGAGATCCTATTGTATTCGTCAACTCCAATTCCACAGACCAGCAACTTCTTGGCCTTGTAGTTTTTTTCGATCTTTTTCCTATCACTTTCATCATACTCCCTCCTGGATTTTGGAACCACCCAAGCCAGATTTCCTTCTTTAACATCCTTAGTAGGCACATAAGAACCGTCAATAATAATGTCCCAAAGTTCATTATCTTCTGTTATGATATAATCATACATTCTCGTCTTCCACTACCCATAGTATTGTCCATTCAAGCGAGGAGGATGTGTGGTGGACTGACATTCTTCTAAGCTTGGTGGAGCCGCCATCTTCGCATGATCCTTTCTTGATGTTAGTAAAGTAGAAAGTCCCGCTCTGATACCAATTATTGAGATGGACAAGCTTCACAATGTGCTATGGTACCAGGTTAAGAGTACAGACGAAATGCAGTAATGAACTAATTTAAACGATAGTGAAGACAATGAGTTTTACGTGGAAACCTCCTTGCTCAAGGGAGTAAAATCACGACCTGTCACACAAGATTTTAAATTGTTTTCACTAATCACAAGCAACAGTGAATACAGGCTTCAAATACCCACATGAGATTAAACTCTTAATCTCACAACAAGTAATAACTATATTACTTAACTGAGCCAAAGCAATTCATCCATTGCCCACTATATTACTTAACTCTAATTAATATAGACTTCAACTCGTAAGACACACAATTAACTCTAACCGTGTTTCTATAATCAATAACCAAGAAAGAACTTGATACGTTTCTTTATAGATGAGAAACGAATTCTACAATTTCAACACAATACAAGTATTTAAAACATCAACACTTCAAGATTGTTTTTCTTCACTCTATCAGGCCCCTGGTCGTGTGAGTTCTTAAAGCTTGAGTTCTTGAAAGACAAAAATCACTTTTTTTCTAAAATGAATCTTTTGTTGTTTGTTCCCTTGAATATATCAATTACCAACAAGAACTATTGTCCGCTGAACAAACAACCTCGTCCATACCTATTGAAGAAAGAAGTACAATGTCCTTCTCACCAACCGACTGACAAGACAGCTTTTACAGTTGTTCACCATATTGAACTTGGACGAGAGCTATTGTGCCTGTGACTGAGTCCCGACATTTGTCATGAGGATTATCAAAATACCTTAAATACTGTAGGGTTAAGGTCATATCAAGTTCATTTTTAGGCTAAAAAGCCAAGGTGGTGGACCTAAAACAAGGATACTATTGGTTCAAAGAGGAATGAAAATACAAGTGAGGGAGATCTAGTCTTCCATGTGGAAATTCTAAGTAAAAGAATGAATGAATGACTAACGAATCAAATGATAAGAATTTTGACTAACATTTTACGATGTATTTTTCATTATATTGATATGCAAAAAAATTACAATTTATAGTACTTTTTGTATAGTTTTTGAATATGTAAATTTTTAATAATATCGAATTAATATAATTTAATTTAACTTTAAAAATTAGTGAAATTGACTTTTAAAAAGTGTAACACAATAATTTTTTTATTTTCAAAAAAGGAAGTACATAATCCTAGATGTAGTTGTGTTAATGACTAGAAAAATGATGGGGTTATGGAGTAATAAAGGAGGGTAGATGTTGTGGACATTGAATTTGCAAGAAGAGCTTTATACACATGGGGTGTGTAATGTGTAGTCTTGTGGGCCAATTAACCTTTAAGGACGTTGAGAATCACACACCTACTATTCATGGGACATTGAGAAAGACTAATATAATGCTCTTCTTTCTTCTCTTTTTATTTATTTATTCATTTATTGTGGTCTTGTCTTTTCTCAATCTCACATAGCAAGTGTTTTAGAGTACTAAATTACAAAATACCTTTGCTCTCTAGACTTGCACTATCATAATCAGTTTTAATACCTCAGTTTTGTGGCTGTGAAACAGTATTGTGTCTATTAATACATCTTTACAATACTGTTTTGTGATTGAGCAAAGTAGTATGTATATGTAAATATAAATTTCGAAAGGCACATGTGTTGTCATGTGCTAAGAAAAGTTAGAATTTGAATTTTATTAGTTTTGAATTTTAGAAGGACGATTTCAAATGTTAAAAATTAAATTTTAAATTTAATATTTACACTATTTGAACAAAAAAAGAAGAAGAGAAGGCGCAATTTATTAGTTTCATCTCTGAACTATTAACAATCTTCAAAACACTTTCTACTTAACTAACTAAACTTAGATACACTCCGATCTGCCGCATAACATAGCAAGTGGTCTCAAACTCTTATAGGAACATGAAACTCTTAATAAAAAGTCGAGATAAGAGTTGAAAACACCCCTAAACTTAGCGATAAATTAGGGGTGTATTTCACTCCTATTGCAAAATTGGGAATACATTTAAATTTAGTTAGTCAAATAAAAAGATATTTTTAAAGTTATCAATAGTTCAGAGATGAAACTAATAATTTGCTCACCGGTATTCATGTTTTTAGCTCTATCCAAGTCCACACATGACACACCAACTCTTGTCTTCTCTACCACCGAAAATTTTGGGCTCATCCTGATGATATGAGCCACGTATTTTTTTTTTGCCACAAACACATACACTCCCCAGAGCAAAGGCCAATTACTCATTTAACTTGGATAATTCATCCATTGATCATCCATCATAAACAAACAATTTCTCTCTCCTAAATATTTCAAGTTTCAATACAAGGAAAGAGACAGAAACCAGATCCTATTCCCAAAAAACATAAAAGAAGGCATGAACACATGGTAACTTAAAGGCTTTGTTGTGGACTGATTTTCAGTACCACCTAAGAGGCCTACAAGTGAGACACATTCAATATTGAGTTAGGTGAGTTAGTGTAATCTAATATATAGTTCGAGTCGAAAGTAATAAAATCGAATTAAGTCCATATAAACTCACATTAGATTTATGTCTTACCGACACATGGCTAAACATATGACATTAACAAGACTGCAACTACTGTGAATAGCAACATCCAGATGAATTTTAGATGTGTACCCTTTATCTTCTTGGACCCCATCTTCCCTCTATGAAGTTTCACATCTTTCATGGAAAAGGATACACCTGGATCTCCCATCTTCACCTTGCTTCCAAACAGGATGGAGTTGTTGACACCCTGAATGTTGTTGCTAATGTAGATGTTTATGCAGCAACAGTCATGTGATTCACCGGAACACCCACCACGACGTGCAATCATTGATGCACCAACGTTCTTTCCTTCCAATTTGACATGTTCAGATTGTCCATGTCTGTTTTCCGGTGACATTTTTTGATGAATGGGAAGAGGTAGTTAATGTCTACTTTGCACTCACTCATTTTAGACTATTTATAACAGAGGAATTAAAAAGTGGTTACCTGCATCTACAAGAAAAGTATAACTTGATTCACACACTTAAACTACTTTCTTCCAGGTCACCATTCAATGAAAATTTTAAGAATACATGCTAAAGGTATGAAGTATGAATTATCTTAGGTCCACATATAAAACTTTTAGTTGCTAAACACATAATACGCAGTAAGAAATTCCCATCAAAATACGGCTGTAAACCAGAAAGACATCATTGGCATTGTAAAGCACCTCCGTAGGCATTTAAACGGGTGAAAAAGGCAAGTACTATAAGCAAATATAGAGAGTAGAATGTGTACTTTGTTACCTTATTTAGGAGACTCAAACGAAATATATGAACTAAATAGAAACGTAATGATTAAGTTGTTCCCCTGACACTACAATCATGTTCCACTTTTTCTTGGTCACTACTTGGGTGAAATACAAAGGGAGAACAAAGAAGTTAACTCTGAAGAAAATACAATTGGTCTCGTTGAGACAACGGTGCAAAAAGCACCAAAATTATAGTCAACTCTTCCGGGAAAAGGAGTATAGGTCTCAGCATCACACAACATTCATTTACTGAAAAACTCCCTTGGAATTTATTTTTCCTGTTTGTCTGGCTGAACACGGCTGTACTCCAGAAATCTTGTAAAAGAAGCTGAAATGAACTGGTGACAGTATATTGATCAATAAATGTTTACAACGTAGGTAGAATAACACTTTTCAGTTGAGAAAGGAACTTGTCACATAGGAAATTATGGAAGCAACTACTTGTACCAACCTTTTAAATAAGATCCAAATTGTGTTCATGCTTAGACCACTGAACCTCATGGATAAGATTCAGGAGACATTTTTTCACTAACTGTTGATCCATAATTTGGTCCACCTTTACGATACTGGATAAGAAATTCAACTGGATATCCCTTCACCTTGTGTGGCGCAAGCCCTAGATCTTCAAAAGTCAAAGCTGAAAAATAACCACAAATTGAAAGGTGAGGATGTGTATGTATGAGACGGCCAACAGATTATCAAACATTAAATAAGATGAGGCAAACCATCTTTTGACACAATGTTGTCCGTGGCAAAGGCTTTGATCGCGTCCAGATTAAATATTGTAGGGACAGGCATTGGAGTTGGTACTTTGTTGAGCAAAAATTCTCGAGGAGATGCAATAGCCTGAAACCAAAAATGCCAACTCCAAAAGGTAAATATGCAACACAAGTTTCATCTGCAAGGGGATCCGTATACTATCCTGAACTCACACTCATACTCCGGAAATATAGAAACAAAAGAAATTCTAGGATGGAACTACCAAAAGTAACAGAATGGACTAGAAATAGGAGCTCTAAATGATTCATTTAGGACTCCAAAGCAAGGACTTGGCAGTTCTTATAGATCAAGTTCATTGAAATTCCATCCAAGAACAGAACAAGGACCTCCACCGGGTGCATGTTGTTGAATGCCAATGGTTACCAAATTAGCACAACAAAGTTAAAACATGAGAGCAGGAACACACACGCAACTTCAACATTTAATCAGATACAGAAAATACTTTATCAGCTTTTAGTTAAAGATCCTACTACATTCTCCTCCCTCCACAAGATAACCAGTTGGGAGTCCAAAATGAACCAGTCTAATGAGAGTATGGTTTTTCCCCTTTTCTACAAATTACTAGTTAAGTTGAAATTTAATGAAGAATGCTAAGGAGGACAAGATGTCCTCAATTTACATAATTGGAAGATACAACAAAAAGACCCCCAAGGCATAGCTCGAGTGGCAAAAGGTGGAGGATTTGTGACTTAGGTCGCAGGTTCAAGCCCCACATCATGCAAAGCGAAGCCTGATATTTAAGTGGAGAAGGGTAGAGGGGCGGGCCCATTATCCACCGAGTTTAGAAGGCTGTGATTGGTCCAAAGGGCGTCGGGTCACAGACGGATTTCTCAGTTATAAAAAAAAAAAAAAAAGTATACAACAAAAGGAAGAGAGGAAAATAAAATAGAATAGCATTAGTTCCTTTGGCTCTGGAAGTCTGTTAACACTATCCTGAAACAATTGTTTGTGCCTTAACAACCATTACAATGAAGGAAAACTATTATTTTCCAAACAAAAGCAGGATGCATACTTTCGACCAAAGATGGTTTAGCATTGGGACTCAGCTTGATTCGCAAGAAATAACATGTGACACATTTTTCTTGAGCAGGTAAAATGATGCACTAGGCACCAGTGCACCACAACACCACACCATGTACCACAGCACCATGCGCCATGACCCAATACACGTGTCCTCAGGCTGACAACATACATAAGCCCATGCCGTGCAAAAATCATAAGAGGGTATGATACGAAAGATGAAGCCATGCTTTTTGTATTATATCACAACATTAGAAGTCTTGCTCTAAGCTAGTGCCAGGATAATTACAGAGCTTGAAACCCTTCTATACAAAAATACAAAAGAAGGTTTCCACCATAATAAGCTGCTATTCTTGTAAGTGAATCTATGAACTCTAATATACTATTTTCGTCTTTAACATCTTGTAAATTATCAAAAAGCCATAAGCACTTAATCTTTGGAACAGTCTGAGTTCCTTTCACAACACAAAGTTTGACACTGTCTTACAAGTGAAACAATTTTTTATTTTTTTTTGAGACAAACAAGTGAAACAATTTATTAAAGGAAATTGAACCTTTTTGGCACAATCCATAATAAAATTTAAGAGTATCCATTTGAAGTGGAGTACTATTTCGCATTGTGTGAAACAAGAAAAGACGGAAGAAAAGCTTTTAACCGAAATTGATCATTTGCAACATACAAGAAGCCTCCCTATACAAAAGTTCAAGTTAAATGAACAAAAGAGAGTTCCCAATTATTGAGATCCTAAATATTTTTTGTGAAGTTTCGGAGTTCCAAAATATTCTAATGATACTTTGACTTCAATCAAAAGATACACACTAGTAAAAGTTTGCAGTACTCTAGTTCTCTTTACCTTCAACATGCCTCCTCAAACTCTTTTTGAGAGAAAGGTAATTGTAATACTTTCTCTTTTTTTGATGACAAGGAAAATCCGCAATCACTACCCTTTCGGTGCGCACAGGGTAAAACCCCAGCTCGTATGCAATAGCTCGCAAACCATATAGGAGAGGTAACCCGCACTAGGTAAGCCCGGTGCGATGAGCTCGACCCAGAAGGCAAAACCCCTTGCTTTCGCTGGCAAGGGGTTTCGAACTTGAGACCTACAACATGGAAGTCCCAAGCCCAAACCACTGGGCCACCCCGAAGGGTCAAAGGTAATTGTAATACTTAATATAAAGCCCTTCAAAACTCAATGTAGGGAAGCACACGAAGTTTGTAAATCACAGCTGGAAACCACAATAAATTAAATTTGGTTCTGCCATGAGACTGACTTGGTAGTCGCCAATGAATCCATGAGATAAACTTTATCAGAGGACAAGCATAACTAGTTGACAAAGATGGGCATACTGAAAGCTTGATCGATCGTTGAATCCACGATATTGACCAGTGCTGATTTGACGATAACATCAATATCACTGATCGAAAATAGAGCACTGATGACTTAAATCCTACGAAATTGATAGTGTGCAAAGCACATGGGAAAGAAACAACATTAGAGCTAAAGAGCCTGAGAGGCTGATACTTCAAGCTGCATGCACCAATAACATGGATGACAAAATTTCACTGTGGTGTCTGGTTGCTAAGACAAATGAGAGTTAGATTGAACAAGGGCGAACAACAAAGACATCAAAAAAAGGAGATGTGCTGCTGGAACGCTCACAAAAATAGCAGCAAAGGATTAAACTACAAAAAGAAAGAAAACCTTAAGTGGGAGACAGAGGACGGTCGCTTTCCGTAGGTGGAACTACGCAAGTCTCACCAAGATCATACAAACTCCGACACATGCACACACACACACTCTTTACATTAGTCTTACCAAGTAAATATTGTTTAAGAACAATTTTGGAGAGAGCTCCTTATAAAGAAAATTTGAACTTTTGAGCTGCACGAAATACGGAAAGTTCAGAGTCTTTGAGATACCCAATTGTCAAACATAACCATTATGAGTATTTTTTTTCTTTGTTTTCTTTGGCACTTAAGGATATGACCTAACAGCGGAGGAACTGGAACAAGAACAATGGGAGACCAAGGTTCAGCAGACAAAAAGATTAGGAGTTTCTTTTTCCTTTCTACCTAAGCCTAGGCAGGCAAAACTACGGAGTATCTCTACTAGTGGGACATGCCGGTGTACATTGAAGTAATTGAGATGTCTGCTAGTTGTGGCAGACAAAATTGTCATCAAAAAAATTGTTAAGAACTTATGTTGATAAAGGGAAGTCTGGTGCATTGAGCTCATCGCAGGGCTCGGAATGGGTCTTACGTATGTCGTCTTACCTTGCATTTCTGCAAAGAATCTTCGCGGCTTGAACCCGTGACCACCATTGCTGAAGAACTTTCGTTGATAAGTAAATGAATTTTTGTTGATATCAACCAAGAGATGATGTAGAAAAAGTACAAAACAAGATCCTTTTATAGGAACCAATGAAATTTAACAATTCAACAAAATCATCTAGAACTTTCTACATAATATTCTTAATGATTCTCTCAACATTCAATTATAACACAACCATTTAGTAAACTCTACAATCTTAACAACAGATTATATATAAATTTACAATGACATTTTCCCCATTTTACTTATGATCAATCAACTGTTGCTTAATTCCATACTAGTTTGGATTGGCTAATTCTCTATATCGATTTTGATATGTTCAATTTATTTCATTCCAACACTAAGGAGCTGTTTGGACATGTATATTTTTCCTCTTTTTTTCCAAAAAAGAAAAATTCAAAACAGCATTTGTTTATATATTGGACTGGTATTTTGAATATTGTTTTTAAAGATGAGTTTTGAGTTTGAACAAGTGGTTTTGACCAGCTTTCAAGTGAATTTTTTTTCACTTACAGAACTTTTACTTCATTTTTTTCAAGTTAAATGCATGTCCAAATACAACTTCAACTTCAACTTCAAAAAAAATATAAATCTCTCAACTAATAATACTTTTTTTATGTCCAAACACCTACTAAATAACTTCTTTAAAGGCAAACTAGGAATTCTCTAAAGTTAGAGGTTGGATACCACACTTATCCCTACATCAAATGACAATTCTCTCACTAGAAAGAAGACTACTGTCAAACACCAAACGTTGCAAGTGTAACAACTGATCCTTCAATTCCCACTAGTTGATATTGCCTATGCTTGATCTATTCTATCATTTCCCATACCCTCCACATTTTTATCAAGACTATTACTAATTGCCTCAAACTCAATTGTTAAAGTTTAAAATGTATTTACATCACTGCATCTCGTCAATCTAGGCCAAACAATGAAGTTTATGCCTTTCTTACATGTTACACTAATTAAGATAATCGGCAATTTTTCCTTAAAAGATTGAAAATTTTGTAAAGGTTGCCTAGTTATTAAATTGCATGCTCCATCTTTTGCATTTGCATGCTTTTTCCCTAGGATGAAGACCATAATATTATAGTTAGATTATTGTAATCGATTTCATTGAATAACGGTGGTGTTCAAACCAAGCTTGCACACAACTAGACTATTCCATCGGGTACATGTTAGTTAAGTTTTGTTTGTGATTTATCTCATGCTTTTGAAAAACTATCAGGTCCATTACATCTTATCAGTAATGGAGAAATCTAACATATATGTTTTATCTCATTTATATTTCTTGATAAACCGAGAAAATCTATGAGGGCCAACTTGAACAAAGTTTGATCCTTGGTTAATAATGGGTCTATTTCTCAAGCCCTCTCCAATTAAATACCAGGTTTTGTTTTTGATTGCATTCTTCAAACTTGTGACATGCACCTAATCCACTGTCCACACCATCATGTGTAGCGCTCTTACCACTAGAACAAAGCTCAGGGGGCATCTCTTCTTATATTGTATAAATATCTTACTACTTACAGTGGATGGAGAAACCTAAAGTGCCACATAAGAGGTAACATAGTGCACTTAATTACGAAGTGTACAACATTCTCATACTCAGAGATAATAGCAAGAATCCAAATCCTAAACTTCCATAAACCAAAAATAAGACACCTAATGTAACAGACAAATCCACTCACGAGAAGAAACATACAAGTAAATATAGAAGCGAATGTGTTCCAAAACGTGGTTAGCACATATAAATAATGATGAATAGAATGTTATTGCGACATAGGGAAACCATCAATATAAACACTTGCCTTAGCAATAGGGAAAGGAACATTCACATAGCGTGGCCATTCACGGATCATATCAAACATGAGCTCTGCCTGTTGCAAAATATGATGCAGAACTTCATTAAACAATTTAATTTACAAGGATAACATACTAAAGAACGGGAGAAGCAGTAAGAAAAGAGGACAATAGAGCAGACCAAATCATGCATAGTGTAAATATCTGGACCACCAAGTTCATAAACTTTTCCCATGCTGGTGCCATTGTCTTTCAAAGAAGAAACAATTGCAGAAGCAACATCAGCAACGAATACAGGTTGAATTCTGCAAAAGCACTCGTAAGAACATGAATGGTAAAAGCTCCATTAAGTTTCGACCAAAATGACATAATAAATTGTCCAGAGACATACTTTGTTGAACCACCTCCGATTAGAGGGAGAAAACCATATTTCTTTGCAAAGAATGCCCATGGATTCAGAATTCTATCTTCTGTGCCAATCATCACTGCTGGTCGCATTATGGTTGCCTGAAGATGAGTGAGGAGATCAGCAACTTTATCCCATAGAAAATAAGTTAAAACACTTGAGATTGTAGTGAGCATATTGTAGTTTGAAGAAATCAAACTTAACGAAGCAACACATGACATCCATACAGATTAAGCTTCTAGCTTCTAAGTGGTTTGGCGAACCAAATCTAGCCAGAAGAACTTTATAAAAAGAGAAAAAAAACATAAAGAAAATTTACCTATTATCACATTGCCAAGTTGTGTATCAGTTATGGTGCGAGGTGTGGAATATACTCAAAATATGTTGGGTTTCAGGCAATGCTAAGGACTTATTAGCAAGGCCGGACAGTAGAACGAATAGACACAGAAGTAGCACATGGAAGTAACTTCTTTAGCACTCTAGTGTCAATATGGAAAGAGATAAATAGGAGTGTGTGTAAGACAGTCAAGACGTTTTTCACTTTCTGTACCTTCTTATATGAAACAAATAATTTAATTGATGTAAGAAGAATCCCGTACTGAAGAAGTACACCAAAAAGTAGAGAACTCACCAAACACCGAATCTTCTATACAAACTGAAACCTAGTGGGTGTAACAAAAAGAAACTACGAACTTCTTCCAAATAATTTTTCTCCTTACTTCTTCCTTCCTGCTTCCCCATGGTCTGCTTCAAACCCCTACACCCCAGCATCTCACTGTGATGACATCTCCGTCCAAAGGCCACAAGGTTGATGGCATTGTTATCGACCCAAAGTGCTTCACCCTCATCCACATGCCCGGTTGTTACACTACCCCACTGGTCTTCAGAACCAACCTCACTGAGTCACTATTGCTCTTCAACCACTTCACAACCCCCACCCCCCACCTCAACCTCAAATTCCTTTCCCCACCTAGCAATATGTCATTCTCCATTTCCCTTCCGTCTCGGAGATCTACAATCTCTTTATCCTTTTCATAATTTGAATATAATTTTTTCTGAAATTTTTGTCTTGTAATTGTTGTGATCTTAGTTATGTTACTCATAGAATTCTATTTTGACTGGGTATGTTGCTGTATTGTCTTGCAGTTTTGACTTTAGATTTCATTCTATTATTAGTATTTCTTACCATTTACTGCAATCCTGAGTCCTTCATTCCCTTTTGGCCTCATGGTGTAGAAATGGAAAGTAAGAAGTATTACTAATGATAAGTTAGACAAATTGTAGCAGAGGGTAAAATAGGCTAGCAGAAACAATTTATACACATACAGACACGGAAAAAAAAAATAACCACAAACAGAAATAATAACTATTGGAGCAAGAGAAGTGGAATAATTATAGTTGAGCTAAATATATGAAGGTAACATCATGTCAGTCAAGTTTTAAACCCATCTAAAAAAAATTGTTAGATGAAAACAGTCTTTGCACCCCCACAAAGGTAGGGGTAAGGTCCGCGTACATCCCACCCACCTAAGACCTCCTTTATAGGATCACACCAGGTATGTTGTTGTTAACTTGTTATGAAAAGATATAGTTTTGTGATTTTCGGAACTAGTTTTCTAGTTTTCAATTTTTTATTTCTCTGCACTAAAAATGCTATGTTCTTTTAATAATTAATGTGTCAGTCTACTAACTATTTTGTTGTCTAGGGAAGCCTTCCTAAAGACAGATTCCCATGGCTGATGAGGTGCATGCCTTTGCACCTACACTAAAGTGACACTTAGATGAGGTGAAGCACACAACCAGGCTTTAACTGAATTAAATGTGCCTCAAAAACGAGCCTTTATAACAGCACCGTCTGGTATATAAATGTTTATTTTCTTCTTCTTGTTTTTTCTTTGGGGGGGAGGGGGGTGACGGGCTAAGAGCAAATTTCATGTTTCACCTCAGGAAGTTCTCGTGTAACAGCTTCTTCCCCTGCAGCTTTGGCTCTGAGCAGTCTAGATGAGGATGCAGGAGATGCCCCCAAGCTTGAAACTTGAATAAATCTCATGATACCACCATGCTCTTTGGCAATCTGCCGACATAAGAATTACATTTTAGTACAGATAAAATACCATTTGTTAACGACTTCAATGAGTAGCACAAATCATTATATGCAACAAGAAACACTGCGGACATAGGAACTACATATTACTGTAGACAAAATAATCATCACAAACTACTTCAAAGAAATAGCAGATGAAGGTGAATGTTGCAGATCATTAAATGCAACTAGAAACATACTCAAGTAATTTTCTTGTTTTTGTTACTGCCAGTACTTTAAACCAGACTATATGTTATGTTTTAACCACTCTTCTTTGGTCCAAACTTCAAAGCATCGTACTATAGAAACAAAGCTGACAAAAGAAAAGAATCACTACACCATTTGACGTGAAAATTAATGCTACGATATTTCACCAGTACCATTGGTTGGTCACAGCAGTGGCAAGAGATTGATGCAGACATATAATTCTAAGAGAAGCCCATACTCTCCAACCCATTTAGGGCGTCATGCAAACACGCGCGCGTTTTAATTTGAAAACTAAGGGTGTAAAATTACAACATATGTTGGGATTTGTAAACAATAATGATATTCAATATTATTAAAATTATTCTATAGTTGATAAATAAGGGGGAGAGGCAAGGGAATGGTTAGTTTACTTCCCAGGTAAAGCATTTAATCCTTCATACTTGTGTTGCTTGGTACAACCAGAAGCATAGTAAATGTGATTTAATTTAAAGCGGCTAGAAGTTGAAGGGGCTGGAGGGCATATGCAACCCTTACAATTTCTTCTTTTCCTTATTAACTTTCTCATCGCACATAAGTTATTACTCATGCCCTCCTCTACTCTAACCAAAAATATTGCAAGTAAAAAGGTGGCAAATTATGAAGAAACTGAGGTGTATTTACTTTTTGGGACACACTTTGTGCTCTGTTTATAAAATTATAACGAGTGTGGCAAATCATTTTCAACAAACCAACCGAATCAAACTGAACTGGATTTTCTTAAAATTAGTTTGTTTGGTCTATTTTTTGAGGAAGTAACTTTGTATTCACAAAATATCATCATCAAAAGGATGATGTGGTGGGGCACTTACAACCCACAACGGGTGGGAAACATCCTTCACAAAAACTAAAAAGCTTTATAATTTGCCTATGAAATCAACTAAAGTTGCTACCTCCCCACCATATTCTGCTTACACCAAAAAAAAAGGCTAAGGCATTTCATTTTGATCTTCTGTGCGTTGCAGTTTTTGCCTTCAAAGCATCTGGTATGTCTTTCCTTCCATAAAGTCATACAAATTGGAATGCTCATCCACCCATCTTTGCTCTGCCTTCTTCTTCCAATTCCTTTCCAACTATTGAGTAGCTCCAGGGTGGTTTTAGGCATTACCCAACTTACTCCAGAATACATAAGAACATGTTCCACAGATTTGCAGTTGTTTTGCAGTGTAGAAACAAATGACTATTTACCTCTGTTTCCTAGTCACACATAAAACACCTTGAGAAAATTTGTAAACCTCTTCTTTGTAACACCTCATGAGTTAGACAGGCACTTCTGATCACAAGCCAAGCAAGCCAAAAAACTTTCAGTGGGCTTCTGACCTTCCAAATTAACTTCCAGGGCCTAATATATGTCAAAGATTGCCTGTTCATCTTCCAGTAGATTTTACTGTAAAAAATCATCTACTATGGAGACTCCAAACTTGTTTGTCTGGCCCCATATGGAGATACCTGAAAAAGAGTTTAATACTGAAGCAGGCCTGCTACTCTATCAATTTCCGAGTCATTCAAAAATCTACTAAAAATTAGGTTCCGCCCTTGCTGGCTCCAAACCTGAGAGACAGTGGCATTCTTTTGAAGGCTAATGATGTATAGTTGAGGGAAAGTGCTTCTTAGAGTATCATCACCTATCCAGAGCTCATTCCAAAAATCAATCTTCACTCCATCTCCCACTCTGAATGAAATATTGACATTGAATTGTGTCCATAATCTTCTAAAGGTTTTCCATAAACTACATCCAGAAGTACCCAAAGCTGCCTCAGTTGTCCACTGATTGAGCAACCCATATTTTTTTGTGATGAACCTTCTCCATAGAGCCATATCTTCTATGTAAAATCTCCATAACCATTTTTGTAGTAGGCATGCATTCTGTTTGCTGAGATTCTTTATACCTAGGCCCCCTTGTTTTTTGTTGAGTGTTAGGACTTCACCAGGTTGTACCCTCTTTTCTCCTTGTTTTCTTGCCAGATAAAAGATCTTCTCAGTTGATTGATTCTCTTTTCAATGCTTTTAGATATTGGAAATAGACTCATCATATAAGTGGGAAGGCCATCAGATTTAATAAGTGTCAACCTCCAAGGGATAAATATTTGACTCTTCCATCTTGCAAGCTTCTTTTCACATCTTTCCAACACTTCATTCCAGACTTCCAACTCTTTGTTCTTAGCTCCCAGTGGCACTCCAAGGTATTTAGTAGGTAGGGAAGCTACCTGGCAACCAAGAGTCTCGGCTAAGGATTGCATATTGTCAACTTGATTGACATGAATCAGGAAAGAGGGAACTCATATTCCAGTTGAAATAAAATAATCAACAAATTTTCTGTATACTTATCTTACAAATTGTTTTTAGTTTCTTTTATGAAATGATAATACCAAACAATTGTTTTCATGAAATGATAGTTTAATTGGAGCATCTCGGCAGCTTGCGAGCACCTCAACCGATTGCATGGGTACCTGCTACCTCCTATAAGACATAGGTACTAGGTAACTCTGTTCACCAAGACTTGGACATATAGGAAGAAATCACCAAGTGTTTTTGCACTTTTGCTACTGCCAAGATTTGAATTGGAGACCAAATGGTTCTCAACCCACTTCATTGACCACTAGGCACACCCTTGGATGTTAAAGCATTTATGTTACAATTCCTTGTACTGGTTGCGAAAATATTATTCTTTGAGCCTTGAGGTTTTACAATTTCGACGTACTTTAGGTTCTGAATCCTTTCATAGTTGGGAAGAATTTGTTTCTTATGCACTTTTTAACTGACGATTTTGGCTGTACTTACAAAGCCTCATTAAAAAGTAAATCATCTTTATATTAAAAATTATGTTCTGAGACGTGAGTAATTTGGTCAATCAAATTCCTGTAGTTTTCTTGGTCTCTAATTTTTAAGCTCAAAAAAACTTCCAAATAAAATAAAATACTATAAGAGAAACAGATTTTCTAATAACTTACAAACTGAATCAACCCTAGCAAGACCGCATGTTTTAGTACTCTTGGTCTGGTTTTGGTATGACGAATCCAAAACTATTATGATTGGTTTGGTCTTGGTCTTGGACACAAAGTGAACATTGGTTTGGTCTTGGTCATAGACACAAAGTGGACCTTGGTTTGATCTTGGCCTTAACTCGAAGTGGACCGTGTCAAATATGCACACCCATAAAGTAGGAAGAAAAATCAGTTATTTCATCCTCACGGAAAATCTTATATCACGATCACTCTTATCATCCCCAGAGTACTCCTATGATGTAAATCCCACCAATTTAATGTAACTAAATGAAAATTCATGTTCTTGGCTAGGTTGAAAGAAGCCTCATTTTGCACAAACTAGCAACAAAAGGCAGATAAGTAAACGCACTCTCAGTCTGCACATGCATTCACACGGAAGTTTATCTTTTTGAATCTGTTATATGCACAATGACATACAAAAAGTTGGTAGGGCTCTCCAAGTAAAACCAAAACTCAAGGTAAGATAAACAGCACTGAGAATAAAAGGGTAAGATAAACAACACTGAGAATAAACGGTTAAGATAAACAACACTGAGAACCACATGTTCAATAAAGAGAAACACATATGATACCATCCTCAGAAAACCACAAAATGAGTTGTAATAAGTTTATGTATTAATTTTAGATTGTCTTCAGTATCGTAAATCACAAGTCGACACATTGGACAACATTTTAATCATCAAAAGAAAAGAAACAGAATAACCCAAACAATGCACTGGATGACATTTCAAGATTGAGACAAAGCGTTTTCTTTTTGAACTTGAAGATTGAGACAGCTTATTTCAGTTTATATTTAACTAATCTAGGTAAAGCAAAAGGCAATACAACAGCAGAACCTACCATTGCAAGCTGTTCAGCCATATGGAGGTTGACTTCATCAAAACTGTAATTTCTTGTCTCATAATCCCTTCCTGGAAACCAGAAAGTTTTACGGACATAGTTGTAAAGATATCTTTGTGGATCACTGATTAAAAATGGTAGAAGGCATACCAATGAGATTGATCACAACATTAGCTTTTGCCATCACTGCCTTAACTGAATTTTCATCCCGGGGATTGTATTTCATAGGAACAATCTAGGCAAAATAAACAAAAAGAGGTAGTACCCCCATAAAAATGAGAATGCTTTCATAACTCATGTCTTTTGCTTAAGAGAAGCTCAAAGACATCAGAAATAACAATAAAACAGATCACAATAAAATGAAGTAAGTTTAACTACGGGAGCACAGCTGTTAACATACCTGTCCTAAGTCACCCATCAACTTAAGATGACGAGGAGAATCCTCAGATCCACGGAAAGGAACCAAGACTTGACTGCCCATTTTAGCTGAGATCCCCAAAAAACAGAAAACAAGTACCATTTACCTCAAGAATTCTTTAACTTTGTTGATATAGTAAGTACAGGAAAAAGGAAAAGGTGATTAGAACGTTACCAAGCTGTTGCACAACATAACGCCCAAGAAATCCAGTAGCTCCAAAGACTGTAGCAACAATTCCACTGACAAACAACAGATTCAAAAACCATATAAATTCAACAAATACATAATTCAAATTGCACACATAAAAAAGAAACAAAAAATGAACAAAAGCTACGACTCATCATGTAGATATTCCAGAAAAGAAAAGAGCACCAGAAGCTCCAGAACAACCAATAACCAAAAAGAACACAATTTTGAATTACACTCGCACAGTATTTTGATGAAGAATTACACTCACTCAGTATTAAGATACGAAAATGATATACCAAATTGAGTGGAACAGTATAAGATTAAACAACTATCACCCTACCCTCAATCCCAAACTACCCAAACTAATTAGGCAGCTATATAAATTCTCTCTACTCATTTTGCTCTATTCATGCCCATTTTATTCCAATTACTCAATTATTTGACTTCTAATACAAAGAGTTCTCTAAATCTAGAGATCAAATCCCTACACTGGCAAATTCCAAACCTAATTGGAAAATGTACCAATTTAACCAAATCATTATCTCAACGAGTTGGGTACCATCTTACACGACTATGAAACAAGAATTTTAAGGAAAAAGAACAAATTTTGAAATAACCCATTTACCTAACGGATGACCTTCCACCAGTTCCCTTACGAATTAGAGGTCCCGCACCCCCGGTGGCAAGGTTAGATGCGTAGCGCGGAGTAAGATAACCATAGTCTGAAATAACAAAAACATAAACAAAATAAGAACACAATCCGATACAAGATCACGACATTGTAGGTAAAAAAAAAGAAAACTTGAGTGGCCCTAGAAATGGGTAAGATACATACAGTGATCATCAGAGAGAGGATAGAGAGACTTGAAAGATGAAATGGCAGGCGAATGATGTTTCAAAGATTGGTGCCCCAGTTTTCTCGTGATGGCCTGCATCTTCGTTCTCAGCGGAGCTCGAGCTCACAGAGAATGGGAGAAGATTGATTGAAATCGGCGCTGTTAGGGAATTGGGGGAAAAATAGATGCACTCACTGAAGTAAATACCGTATAACTTGTCAACTCTATTGCACTAATTGGGTGAACCTCATTTCTAGTAGTACTACTTTCCTTTCAATTTGCCTTTTTCCTCATTTTTAATTTCTTCATAATTTCTTTTAATATATATTGAGAAAAGGATAAATATATCTTTGAACTATCGTTAATGGTATATAAATATCCTCCGTCATACTTTTCGTTCATTAGTGTCTTTGTCGTCCAACAATCAGTGCACATTTACCTCTCCCACTAACAGAAGACTTATGTGGTACATGTGGCGCAATCCTACGGCTCAACCCGATTTGAACAATTATTTAACCCAAAATTCAAATACCCGTTTAACACACTCGCTTTACCCTTTACCCATTATCCACACAAATAAACTATCTAAAAACTTAAAGAAAAAGTCTTTTCTCTCAAATCTTTCGTTCATCTCACAAACTAAAACCCTAGTTCATCATAGATTCTTGGTTGTTTCCATCGTTTGTTCGTCGTTTCCACCGTCTGTTCGTCGTCCTTTCTTAGTTGATTCTTGATCGATTCGTCGTCTCCCTCCAATTAGACCTAAAATCATGTCTGAAAGTCGTTATTATTCAATTAGTAACTCCATGTGAAATGACTCGTTGTTTCACTTCAAGGACTTCATTGAACCCCGAAAGAAGATTTTATAGATGTTCTAAATCTAAGGTATGTTTTTCACTAAATGTAAATTTGTATGATTTCTGTTAGTATTTCGTATGATTATGAGTTCTTCTATATTTTTCTTATCGTATTGAAAATTATGAATTTTGGAGGTGGGGAGATAGTTCTCCAGAAAATTCTTTCATTGAAGTAAATTTACTGAAGTCTAAATGAAAGTTGCTATGTTGAAAATGGAGAATTTGAGAGAGTCATTGAATGCAGTTAAGATTGAAAGAGACAATTTAAAGAAAAAATTGGTGAATTTAGAGAGTTTAAACTACTTCGAGGTGAACAAATCAAGAAATTTGGAAGCAAAAGTGTTGAAGTTGAAGATGTTGTGTATATATTATCATTTACTGTGTTTATGATTTTGTTGTTGCAATTTTCAAGTGATTTACTTTTCGTTCATTAGATGTTGTGTAGCATAAGGAAGATATGTTCTTGAATGTCATTTTCAAGTGTTAGTTATTTTCTAGTGTTAGTTAATTTTAAGTCTTCATTTGTGTTAGAGAATCTTATGTTTTGAATTGTGTTGGTGTATATTTGTCCTATTTTCCTTTGTGATTTAGATGTTCCGTAAGCATAAAGAAGATGTGTCTTGAATGTAATTTTCAAGTAATAGTTATTTTCAAGTGTTCATTTGTTTTAGATAATCTTATCTTTTGAATTGTGTTCGTGTATATTTGTGATTTAGATGTTGTGTAAGCATAAGGATGTGTGTTCTTCAATGTCATTTCCAAGTGTTAGTTATTTTCTACCATATTTTGAATCGGTATTTGTCAATAACACTATTGTATTAGAGAATGTTGTTGTTTGTATTAGCATTAATAAGTTCACAAATTAATGTAACTATCATATTAGACTATCAGTCACAACTAATGACTTGCACAAAGGCTAAACAAAGACACTATTAAACTTGCACAAAGGCTAAACAAAGACATTATTAAACTTGCACAAAGGCTAAAAAAAGACACTATTAAACTTACACAGAGGCTAAACAAAGACACTTTTAAACTTGCACAAAGACACCATACATAACATTAAAACGATGGTCATATAATAGCAAATGTCACTTACAAAACACAGACCATTAAACTTGTCATACTTCACTTAGTTTAGCTGATACACTCAGCCTATACAAACAGTAGTACCAAAATAAACTACCAGTTAGTCTAGCAAGATAACAAGTTTAACCTTAACATCATTTAAGGCACCAGCCTAAACAAAATAGTAGTACCAAATCATAGAAAAAACATCATTTAAGGCATCAGCCTATACAAAACATAGCAAAAATATAAGTTTAGCCTGAACATCATTAAAGGCACCAACATATACAAAATAATAGTATCAACACAGTATTATCATCCCCTTCTTGGCCTCAGCTTTTGAATCATTTGTGCTTGTAGCTGGTTTGTAGTAATTGCATCCTTTCTATTCCAAGTTAAGCAGTTGGTGTTATGGGAAGATTTGTAGGTTCACTAACACCAGATTTGTCACCTCTGAAATCTATTACTCTACTTCCCATTGGTTCTTGTGGGTTCTATCTCTTTCTCAATCTTATTAAAAAAGCTTATTTTAGCCTAGGGTTTTCATCATTGTCCTCATGAACATAGCTGCTACAAGCAGCATGAAATTCAGACTGACTTTCTTGTGTTGGTTGTGGGGCTGTGCAGTTTATGTCTTCCTCGTAAGCTTCCTCTTCATCAATTAAACCTCTCCTAGCCTGCCTCTTTTTTTCCCTACAATTTTTTTCCTTGCTTAACAGTTTGCTTTCGTTGCTTCTTAGTAGGTTGCTTCCCCTGCTTTGCATTATTTATTCATAATAGAAGATAAAGAATTAAAATAGTAGGATTGGATAATGATTTATTGTAATTAAGATTGAATAAAATTAACTTTTGACATCCTCTTGAATTATGATTTTGTTCTCCACAAGTACTACATGTCATCACTTTTATTTTTCTTGTTTTCTTCCATACTCATTGCCTCTTAACTGCTTCATTCTTTTATCTTTCCCTCATAAGCTTAGGTCTGCCAACAAGCTTCATCAATTCTGCTAGTTCAATGGCATGCAAATGATTACATTTTCAGAATGGTTCTCCCTTAACAGATTGTAACTTGTATTTCAGTGAGATCCCATATTATGCATGTGCATTTTTTCCCCTTAGGTTGACAATGTATCTATCTGCACCTTCAGTGACCTCATAGCCATTATCTCTATTGCCACTCACCTTACAAATTTTGAATATCTTCAAATACTCAAGAAACAACAACTTATTTTTGGGACTAAAGCCATCATATTTCCAATTCCTCTTTTGATATCAACCTATTTTGTTGTCAAACTATCCATTACTTTGACCCTGATGTCTTCCAACATTTCAATAATTGGCTTGTATCTTGCTTCAAGTATCCAAGCATTGAAGGACTTTGTAAAGTTATTATCCACAGCCTGATTTTTGCACACTGTATCTAAATAAGCTCTGCACCGTATTTTGAAAGGATACTTGTTATTAAATTATGTCCAGCCTCTTCATCAACTTCCTTGATCTCTTGAAGTTGGTCCCCAAACTCCTCTGAAAATGAGGACCATGCAGTCCACCATAACAACTTCTTCAGCTCACATTTACCCATCTCTTGCACCAATTTGCCTCAATATGTCTAGCACAATATTTTTGTTGTGCTTCAGATAAAACTGTCCTTACTGCATCAAGCAGGCCCTAAATATCAAATAAAAATAACTAAATTAATAAAAGAATAGTAGTAAACAAAGGTAAATAAATTACAACTTAATAGTATAATATTACCTTCTGCATATCTGGTATGAATGTTAGTCCTTCACCATTCTGAAGTTCAAGTGAATGCTGCAAATGTTGCATGAACCATGTCCAACCTTTTAGTCTCTTTATCTACCACAACCCAAGCGAAAGAATAGAAAGAATTATTATTGTCTTGACCAACAACAACCAATACCTGTCCCTTAGCTTTTCCTCCAAGGAATGTACCATCTAACCCCATGAATGGTCTTAACCCATACTTAAAACCCAGCTTCATTTCCTTGAAGCGTATATACATCCTAAGAAATTTTCTCTTACCATTAGATAATGCCTCTTTAGACAAATCTATCACAATGTCAAACCCTGAAATACAACTTCTCAATTCAGTAGCATAACCCTCTAATTTATTGTAAGAGTCTACAAAGCTACCATCCAGAGTCTCTAGTATCTCCCTTTTGGCTCTCTTGAACTTTGCTTTACTTACATTTAGCTCAAACACTCTATACAAGTCAGCCTTGATTTTTCTGACCTTGTACTTAGGAGCACTTTGCAATTTTTCCATAAAATATTGAGCTATTGTTGAGTAATCCACTAAAAAGTTGTCATATGTTATTCCACTCTCTATATGATCTACTAGTGTTTTAACACTAACACCAGGAGTGGTCATATCCCCAGAAATTAAAAGTAAAAATGGACAACCTTCAGCACCACATTTATATCTCAAAATTTTTTTTGTCACTCTTCACCACAACCAGTTCTACCTTTTTAGCCATATCATAAAGTTTGCAGAATTGTTTTGCTTCAGCTATGTCCTTGAAGGTCATACCCTTAACAATCTCCTTATAATCTTGCAAACTATCAGTTATATTCCTCTTTTTTTAGTAACTAAATTTTGCAATTCATCTATATCATAATTTGAACAACTAAACACCATTTCATTAATAGTGTCTTAGTGCATAATATAACAATACAAATCAAAACACACTCAATATAGTTAAAAATGCTTTTAAAACAACGGAAATGGCCTAAAATACCCCTGAACTATTGGAAATGGCACAACATTATCCTCTATCCACCTATTGGCAACAAAATACCCCTAATATCTACCTTTAGGTCCTATATTGCCCTTCTTTTTAACGGACCTCAATTTAAATCCAATTAATACATTAATTAATGACATGTCATTCATCTATTGGTCATCCTATAATTAATCTAAACTAATTGAAAAATCCACCCATTTCCAAATCAAATCGATCCCCCCGAAATTTATTTAACCCATTCGTCCATTCATGTTTGAGTTCTCATGAAAATTATAGCATCTTCAACTTTCAGCATGGATTTTTGGTTCACTTTTTCCATCTTCTTCGCCTTCATCTCTTCCTGATTCTTGATTTCCACTTTCATTATGTTCAGAATTTTGATGATTCACATTTTCTCCTTGTCCTGCATTTTGTCTGTGTACTTCGTCGTCGTCATCATTTTCATCATCTTGGCATTTTTTTTTCGTCCTCCATCTGGATCTTTATCTGTTTTTCCTAATTGATTCTATAATTTTCGCAAGAACTCAAACATGAATGGATGAATGGGTTAAATAAATTTGGGGCGGATCGATTTGATTTGGGAATGATGGATTTTTAAATTAGTTTAGATTGATTATAGGATGACCAATAGATGAATGCCACATCATTAATTAATTTATTAATTGGATTTAAATTAGAATCCGTTAAAAAGAATGGCAATATAGGACCCAAAGGTAGATGTTAGGGATATTTTGTGGCCAATAGGTGGACGGAGGGTAATTTTGTACCATTTCCAATAGTTCAGGGGTATTTTAGGCCCTTTTCCGTAAAAACAATAGGTAAATATGGGTAAAATACGATAAATAAGCACATTAATATGTCCAAGATCAGAATCGTCGCCATCTTGTAATCCCCAAAACTAACTCCGCTAGCACCTCTAACTTATCCTGGTCTATGGGCAACAATCATCACCTTGGTTCCCAACAAGTTAGTTGTCACACTGAACTATATGGTACGAACTACGAATTTACTTGCAAAACAAAGTAAAACAATGTTTGTAAATATTCAATAATAGACCAAAATAATATTATGATTATCATTATGTCCCCTTGATGGGCGTCAAACTCTTTACCCCTAAATTAATCACTTAAGATAGCAATCGAATTTATATTTGAAGGTCAAGGATACTCAAATTAAAATGATCAAATGCAAGTTTCTTGATACTTGAAAACTTAACTACAAAAATAATTAATTAAAGATAATAAGTAAGAAGACTTAACAAAAAAGTAAAGAATTTCTTATTTAGTTGTGCCTGGTGAAGTTGTCCAACAATCTCACTTAAAAAAAAATAAGTGCTTGCTTGCTTGGTACAAAGTGTGAGTTCTACAATAATGATGATGATAAATCAAATGCCTTACAAGTGAGGGAGAGAAGTCGATTTATAGTATAAATCTTAATCAGTACTTCATATTTTGTGTGTATTCAGCCATTCATAATGATTTTTATATGCACGTTGAAAATGTTACGTGCCTGGATGTGACCGGCCTACAAATAACCTTATCTCAACATGAGGCAAATCACCTCGGCACATAATTGCATGCCAAGTATGTTACCTGGGCGTAGAGCTGTCAAAATGGGTTGGCCCAACCCAATCCAACCCAACCCTAACGGGCTAGGGAGTTAAATGGGCTAGGATGGGTTGACTGATATACCGTGAGTTTACGGTATTTCTAATACATTTCACTTACAAGTTGTGTGTGTCTAGGGCCTTTTAGTATTGGTTTTTATGTGTTTTTATCATATTTTGCCGGAAAGATGTTCAGGCGCGGAAGTAAAGAGACAGTTGAAAGGGATGCAAAAAAGGGCATCTACGGAGTGATCTACGGACCGTAGGTCTATTGACGCTCCGTAGA
>JAJOOO010013425.1:0-27956 GCA_029582685.1 Solanum piurae | reverse complement strand
AAAATTAGTGAAACTGACTTTCGAAAAGCGCTACATGATAATTAAAAGTGGTCAGAGGGAGTACTTGTCATTTTACAAAATCAATACATAAATGACAATATTCTTACTAGTTGGGGAACCTTCACATATACTCACACCATTTTTTTAACACCCACTACCGCATTTACAAGCCCTTTTTTTAAGAATCGCCCAAATTCCCCAATTTTTCGTGTGTGTTAGCCCATGGATATGGCACCTGGAGAATTCAAATTTTCTTTTCTCAAAACCACTTTATCAGGATCTCAGTAATTAGTGAGGCACGTATACCCACACTATTTTTTAACACTCATTTCCGCATTGTCAAGCCTTATTTTAAGAATCGCCCTAATTTCCCAATTTTTCGTGTGTATTAGCCCATAGACCTGGTGCCCGGAACACGCAAGAAAAAATTCTCAAAAAACTTTATGAGGACCTTCGTAATTAGTTGGGGAACCTTTACATATACTCACACCATTTTTTTTAATGCCCATTTCCGCATTTACAAGTCTTTTTTTAAGAATCGCCCAAATTCCCTAATTTTTCATGTGTATTAGCCCATAGATCTTGCACTAGGAGCACAATTTTATTTTTTTATCAAAAAACTTTATGAGGACCTCCGTAATTAGTTGGGGAACCTAACGTATACTCACACCATTTTTAACGCTCATTTTTGCATTTACCATCCTTTTTCTAAGAATCGCCCAAATTCTCTGATTTTTCTTGTGTGTTAGCCCATGGATCTGGGGCTCGGAGCACCTAAAAAAATTTCTCAAAAAACTTTATGAGGACCTCCGTAATGAGTTGGGGAACCTTCACGTATACTCACATCATTTTTTTAACGCCCATTTCCACATTTACGAACCCTTTTTAAAAAATCACCCGAATTACCCAATTTTCCGTGTATATTAGCCCATGGATCTGGCGCCCGGAGCACCCAAAAATTTTAATTTTCAAAAAGTTGTATGAGGACCTACGTACTGATTTGGGGAACCTTCACGTATACTCACACTATTTTTTAACGCCCATTTCCGCATTTACAAGCCTATTTTTAAGAATCGCCCAAATTCTCTGATTTTTCGTTTGTATTATCCCATGGATCTGGCGTCCGTAGCACCCAAAATTGTTTTCTCAAAAAAACTTTATTAGTACCTCCGTAATGAATTGGGGAACCTTCACATATACTCACACCATTTTTTTAACGCCTATTTCCACATTTACAAGCCCTTTTTAAAGAATCGCCCAAATTCTCCGATTTTTCATGTGTATTAGCCCATGGATCTGGCGCTTGGAACACCCAAAAGAAATTCTCAAAAAACATTATGAGGACCTCCGTAATGAGTTGGGGAATCTTCACGTATACTCACACCATTATTTAACGCCCATTTCCGCATTTACAAGCCCTTTTTAAAGAATCGCCAAATTCCCCAATTTTTTATGTGTATTAGTCCATGGATCTGGCGCTCGGAGCACACAATTTTTTTTCCTCAAAAAACATTATGAGGACCTCCGTAATGAGTTGGGGAACCTTCATGTATACTCACACCATTTGTTAACGCCTATTGCCACATTTACAAGCCCATTTTTAAGAATCGCTTAAATTCCCCTATTTTTCGTGTCCATTAGCTCATGGATCTGGCGACCGGAGCACCAAAATTTCTTTCTCAAAATTTTTTATGAGGACCTCCGTAATGAGTTGGGGAACTTTCACGTATACTCACACCATTTTTTAATGTCCATTTCCACATTTACAAGCCTTTTTTAAGAATCACCCAAATTTCACGATTTTTCGATTAGCCCATGGATCTGGCGTCTGGAGCACCCAACAAATATTCTCAAAAAACTTATCCGTAATGAGTTGGGGAACCTTCACGTATACACACAGACACCATTTTTTAACGCTATGTCCGCATTTACAAGCCTTTTTTTAAGAATCACCCAAATTTCCTTATTTTTCGTGTGTTAAGCCCATGGATCTGGTGCCCGGAGCACCCAACAAAAAAATCTCAGTTTTTTTGTGTTATCCTATGAATATTTTGGTGATATGACTTTTGGTTGATTTTTTTGGTTTTGCGAAACCTTTATGGAACACTCTGTAGGGAGTTGTGGATTAGTAGGTACAATGTCACCTTTTTTGCAACATTGTAAGATATGTAGGAACTAATTTATAAGAATTATGCAATTTTGTCAATTTTGTATGTTATAAACTTTCATAATCAACTTGATGTATAATAAAAGATCATCTCCTCATCTTGGATTGGAGGACACACTTTGTTGCATATTTCTGTGGGATCACAAGCCTATTAAGCTTTCCAATATCATTGGAATTAGCTTCTTTTGAAAAAGTGGCCTATATGAGATTTTAAAATCACTCTTTTCATAAATTTGAAATCATAAATTCTAACAAGAGTATTCATAAGAAAAAACACACATAAAATGTTATACCTACAAAGCTACATTAAGTGAATTCAACAATTTGTATTTGCGTTAGACCTACGTATATCGAAAGTCTAAATAAATCTAGCTATCAATTTATATACACAATATCACCCGAAGGTTATTTTAGATCACCAGATTATCTTTATGTGTTATAGTAGGTAACATGTCATATTTTTTGAATTATAAATCACACATTTTTGAAAGGCTTGTTTGGAAATATCCTTGTGAGTGACCTAGTAGTATACAAAATACTTTATACTGAATTTGAGACTAAAAGGATAATAAAATCTAACAAAAATATGCTAAATACTGTCATTTAATGACGCTCAATTTCTAAAAGTCAAAATTTAGAAGTCTCATACACCCCTCCCCCCCGCAAAAAAAAGAAAAAGAAAAATAATGTTCCAATACTAACCTTCATAATAAAGTTTTTTCTTAAATACATAGACAATATTAAGGATGCTAGTAGCAAGATTTAACTTAAATGCACAGACAATATTAGATAAAATTCTCACTATAAGGTTAATCAAGAAAATGTTTCAATACTAACCAACACAATAAAGTGAGATTTGTAATCTTAAAAATATAGCAAGTACTTGATATAACAATAACAACAACAATAAAGGAAAATCTAATAATATAAAAATTCATTTCCCCTTTTTGTCTTAGTCCAACCTATTTGCTTTCCGAAAAGCAAAATAGGTGTCAAGGCAGCATCAACATCAACAACATCATGATTGAGTGCTAAATTCATTGGCAAACCTTCAACATTCTTCACCACATCAATCACAAAGGTATTGCAATTATGATTTGTTCCATTCTTAGATTCACACAAGTTGAAAACAATTGTATCTCTGGCTCTTAAACTTTGAGCTTTCACAAATTTATGCCAACCCTTTGTGAAGATGAATTGTTTAGTACTTTGGCAGTAAAAACACCTAAACTTCCACAATTTTCTTGATCTATCATAGAAGTCCATCTCCTCATTATGCTGGATGTGAGAGAAACACTATATAGCATATCTCCTAGGTATCACAAACATATTATTTCCAACATCACTCTGATTAAGCACTTTTTCAAAAAGTTGCTTAAATGAAAATTCAGTGTTACCCTGTAAACAATATTGAAATTTCGACTTTTAATAAGAGAATTTTTTTAAAAAAACCATAAAATGTTATACTGTTACGATCCCTAAGTAATGTTGGAATTTCATACTGCATATTTTCTAATTTGATTTCTACTTTTACTTGTTATTTTTCACAAATCAAGAAAGGATAATTTTTTTCTTATTATACCCTCAATTTATTAATATTGAGTTAATGTCTTTGAAAAATGTAATGAGTAAATATATTTGAGACCCTATCCATTAATGGGGGTAAAATTGTAAACTTAGTATATCAATCATTATTTTCTTAACAGGTGGGCCAAAACAAAAATTAACAAGTAAATCTGAGCAGAGGGAGTATTTTAAGGAGACTAACATGTTGTCTATAGATACCATTGTAGGTGACCTAATAGCATACAAAATCCCTACGCTTATGATGTACACAAGTTAAATTCTTATGAATTTGAACTTTTTGGGGATCGTAATAAAAAAATTCTCCAGTGTGACATGCAATAACAACAATAACAACATGCATATCCAGCATAACCTACACGTGAAGTTTGATACGAGAAGTGTGTACACTACCTTAGTGCACTGACCATTATGTTCGTCCAGAACACCTTTCATGAGTCTTGAATCAGAAATATTATTACTTTCACCTTCCATGTTGAATTCTGAGAAAATTTAAAAATATTTAGGAAACTTTAAGAAAATATTAGAGATTGATAAGTACAAGTTCAAATGTTTAAATCTATGTATAAAGTATACAAACCCCAACAATTTGGATGCTAATTACATCCTATTCCGAAAGTTTTTCAAAATTATAATAATTTCAAATTTTTCAGAGTATTTATCTGGATGTTATAAGAGAGAAGTAAAAAATAGATTTTTGTAATTTATTCATATGGTAAATTTTTTAGATATTATGTTAATTTGTATAATTACATAATTTTTCCTAAGTTTATTGTCCAGATAAAAAGACCAAAAAGTAAAAATAATAATAATATTAAAAAAGAACAACAACAACACAGTTGGTCTCATTCAATCAATATTTATTATCTCATAAAGTCATTTTTTCTATTGATTTCAATTTTTTTTCAACAAAGAAAATGATTTTATGAGTAGTAAGAACTATTAGTTGACTGAGACCATTTGAGAGATCAATTCAACTTTTTTTCTAAATGCTACTTTCTTTTTCTTTTCAGATTTTATAAAATTTATGTCTAAACCTCCACGAAAACAAAATACTTTTTCATCAGATCTTCTGACGCCCTCATTCTTTTACAAGTAAAAAAATACAAGAGTTTTCATATAAAGATTTAAACAAGAATAATTTTTTTTTAAAATAAAATAAATAGAAACAAAAATGCATGTGAAAAATTATGAGGAGAATGAAAAAAAATCATACCTGATTATCTCAAGTATTAACAGCAGAAGCTATGCATTTTTCAACAAAATTACAAAATTATTATTGCTATGATAGACTCAAAAGACCAACATCAATATGTCCTGTTATATAATTGTACCATGTATATTGTAGTTAATTATAAATTATTTATTAATTAATTCAAAAGATTATTTCAATTTAATGAAATATTCAAATTTGTAGATAAATAGTTTTGACTTGACACACCGGAGCAATAATTTATAAAATGACAATTTTACTATATTATCATTTACATATAATAAATTTAATATTTTGTAAAGTATTATAAAATGACAATAATCAATAATAAAGGCAAATATAAATGAAATGAGAAATTATCGCTTTATTTATTAAACTAGTCAAGTAAAAGTAAATATTTAATAACAAAAGTTTTAATGATTTCAAGATACTAAGATCTTGTTTGACCATAAATTTTGAAACTTAAAGTTGTGTTTGGACATTCTTTTTAATTGGAAAAAATTGTGCGTGAAAGTGAATTTCTCCTAGAAACTATTTTAAGCCATTTTTTGGCACTTGAATATTTTATGAAGACAGATTTTTAAAATCTTATCCAAACTATATGGTCAAAAGAATATCTAATGATATATTTTCAAATTTTGATTCAAAATATATGGTCAAATAGATATTTAATGATATGGTTTTAAAATTAGATCTGGTCAAGCGCTAGCTAAATATTAGAAAAATAAATTATATAAGCAAAAATCTTAATCGACTTTAAAATTGTAGATATAATTGGCTTTCTCCATAATTCAAATTCATAGTTAATTCGAAAAGTTTAGATATTATAATTTTTTTTTAATTACAATCTTTTTTAGTTTATTTTAAAAAAAAATAAAAACATAAGAAAATCGATCAACATATTTTGTTTTGAAAACCACATTATTTTTAATCTTAGGAGGGAATACATGTGTCACGACCCAGACCGTCGTGATTGACACCCACACTAACCCTCCGGTGGGAGAACCATTACTACAACCAACACTAACAAATTTTATGAAAACTAAGGCATTTAAAGATACGGAAGCAGGTTTAAATGACTATAAATACAAAATTCTCATAAACTCCAAAGGTTTAAACAAACTAGCCAAACTAATGCGGAAAAACAACCCCTAAAACCTGAAAGTCATTGTACCAAAACTCTACTAACGACAAGTCTAAGAACAAGGGGTACAATCCCGAAATTAAACAAACACTTTAAACAAATAGTCTGAGTCTGAAAAGAGAGGACTTAGACAAGAAAGATTCATGGCAGCCCGAAAGAAATGGCTAACTCTTGAATCCGGTCATGCTCAATAGTCACCTAGCTGAGGTCTATCAATAGCCACCTGAAGATGCCCTGTACTCAACAAAGAAAGAGCAAGTGCAGTATCAGTACACAACCACAATGTACTGGTAGGATCACGCGGCTATCCCAATAAGTGAAACACATGCAAGTAACCACAACATTATAAAACAAGCATATACCGAACGTATATAATATTAGTCAACTATTACAAACAACGAACAGTTTCACAATTCTCACATAACACAGTTATATCAATTTAGAGCAACATACCGTCTTCCAACATCAATCATCAATAGATATAAACGAAATCATCACAAGTAGATACACAATACAATGCAATGGTCCTCTGACGGAACCCAATTCAATGGTCCTCTCATGGAACCCACACCCAAACTGTTAGCATACTGGAATGTGGTACACGATCCAATGTTTATGCAAGAACGTGGCAACCGATCCCATGTTTATGCCGGAACGTGGCAACAGATCCCATGTTTATGCCGGAACATGGAAACTGATCCAAGTTAGTGTGTCGGAACGCAACACCCGATCCATTCAACAAACCACAATCACAATCACAATGTATATTCTCACAATCATACAACAAGAGGTGATTCATGGCATACAATTATTCAATTATCCTCATCCACAAGTAGTGTGATCAATAGTGCAACATTCGCATACATACACATATTATAATGAAGCAATTACAAACATATATCACACCAACATGAAATCACAACCATCACCTACCTTGAATTCAAGCTTGAATCGCCTAAGGCATTTGAATTTTCCCTTTCTGGATTTTCCTGCTTGTTCTAGGTCTATAAACAACAATTTATACACAAGGATCAACATTCAGAGGTCTAATTATCCGGATTATAACGAACTCAATAACCCTAGACCAAACCCATGATCCCCATACCCAGACTAGGGCTTTTTCCACCATAATTTCCAGATCAAAACCCTCCCCCATCGATAATTACCTATTAGATTGGAAAATGGATCCGGGGAGTTTAAAACTTACCTTTAGCCTCAAGAATGGTAAAAAATGGCCAAGAACTCGCCTGGGGTCGTCTCCTAGCTCTCAAAGTCGAAAAGTGCAGAATAAAATGTTTTCGGGTTTATTTACGACCTTAAGTCGCATCTAGCCCACCACAAAGGCCCTTACCCCGCTACAACGACACCGCCAGAGCGACCATTACCACCACCAAATCAGCTTGCACGAAACACTGAGATATTTTAATAATTCCAAGACCCCCATTTCACAACACACCTTTAACCAATGACGCTCAGAAAATACAGTTCACGCTAAGATTGATTCCGGGAGTTCTACTCACCCGAATTCAATTCTGTAAAGTCGTACAGATTCCTTAATGACTTATCTAACTACTCATGTAATCAAAATCATAAACAAGTCACCCCATTGTTACCAAATTTCCCTACACCTTAATGACTCCGATTTCATCCAAATCTTGACTAGGTTGGGAGATTCCAAGTTACTACGACAAAGTTTTCTGACCCCAATTCTTTCTCCATTGGCTTTTCCCTAATGATAGAATCAGGTCATTACAATAGATACCAATTTACCCATCACTCGTCCCCGAGTGATCAACTAGGGAAGACTGGCTAAATTAAATGTAGAGTAGTACTTGAATCGCGGGGATACTTGTCTCGCATGTCCTTAGCTTACGGAAATCGAGATCAAGAAATTCAACTGATTCTTCTTCATACAGAATGTCTCATCTAACACAACTGAATCTCACATTATGATATAATTTTCGTCCCCAAACCAACCAATTGAATACCTACACATCCATCCATGCACTGCCTCAATGAAGTCATCACAATACTCGAGTGATAATTATTGTTGTATGTGCACTTAATTAACAACAAAACTATTCCCTATAACCAACAAAGTTTATCGTTCACATGTCTGCAACATGTTATCAAGGACTTTGACATAACATCAGAACGAATCCTCTCTCACATAACTAGGATACAATTCTAAATCATACTCGCTACAATTAGAAGTGAACCTGAATCAACCAACACACACTCATAATACCCCAACAATCATAGTTCTAAACAATATCTCCATCCCACAACATAAATTCCCATGAGCTTAAGTTATAACAAATTTGATCTTTAGTAATGAGATACTCATCGAGGGATATGTCCAACCATACAACCACTCCAACAACACTATCGAAATGCTAGATTTAGTAATTGTAGACTACCTCTTAAGAACTGTAGAATTGGACCCAATGATCCCCACATTCAACCACACATAAACGATACATGACCTCGATGACTAGAGGAATATAAAGATTGCCGGACAACCACAAATACGCACGGTAGCTCTTCTATAAATTCGCATAAGCAAGGTGGTACATGTAGAACCACTAACATACTTTAACAACTCCAAGACAACACCAATTATGTCATTCGAAATAACCAAATCTTCCCAACCTTCCCACTCAACCAAGAGAACATCGCAGGATTGGTACCCCTGATCCACCACTAGGGATCCACCCACAAAAGTGAAAACACACTAGAGCATAACTAGTGAATCATACTCACAACATTAACAACAATCATAAACAGTCCAAACTTTTTTCATTATTATAAACCAACTCTTTTAAAAAAAATGAAACCTTTCTTAGGTACTTAACAATCTATAGTAGTAAACTTACGACTCACCTCATGTGTAAATCCTTTGAAATGCTCAATACCGGATACAATTGATCATTTCTCACCTTGCCAATTCATACCTTGACAAAATACATCATCACGAATGTAGACTCACAATGAAAAATCTGAATTGTAATTTCCGCCATATAACACATTCCCATTTTCTGTCAACATTAGCTTGTACCTTGAAGAATTTTATGAATTCATGGATATCCGTTTATCATTGATCGCATCTCCATCGATCTTACCATATATTTCGCTAAAATTTCAATCATACTCATTACTAGACTCAAAAATAAAACCAAGAACTTCGTCATCACACTCAAACTAATGTACACACACTCCTTTCTCAAGTCTTTTTCGATAGTTTTTGACCAACCTGATGGATCCATGACACTATTACCATAGTTACAACAAAATGGATGAAATCATGTGTCTCTGAACCCAATTATCTACCCCTCTAAAGATATCTCTTTAGCCTTTGCAATCGAATAAAATATTCTTGCTCTAGCCTCTCTCTAAAGGTTGTACTACATCCCACTATTTTTTTTCATAATAACTCTAGCTCTTTTTAAATTCTATTCAAGTGGTGTCCCACCACCTCTCAGAACCTTCCATGCAACCATGTTACTCACCAAATATTAGGAAGCCACAACCTTAGATACTCGCAGGTCATAATTACTACACCAAATTCGCTTAACCACAATCTTATTATGTAGTTGCATCCAATCACAATCCATCACGAACTCTTATTACAATTATGCTCAGTCAACCCTGACTATCACTATGAAGTCAACCTTTTCATCAACATGACACCTAAAACTCAGGTATACTCATCAAATTGAAAGGACAAACCCAATCTTTGTATGTAATTTCTTACTAAAATCTTCAATTTCCTTCACCCAAGTATAATCATTGGGACCTTCCTTATCCATAAGTTTGTCATTCCGATATCAATCCACTCATTTATGGCTTAAGATAAATTCACCAGTCCTCATAACACCCATCTTCTTCTCAACAAACAAGATAGGAGCACCCCACGGGGAAGCACTAGGACGGATGAAACCTTTATCAAGAATCCCTTGGATTTGAGCCTTAAGCTCTCTTAATTCTACTGGAGCCAGAAAATACGGAGGGATAGAAATGGGGAAAATGATAGTTTCCAAGTCAATGCAGAAATCTAAATCTCTATCCGGAGGCATACCAGACAAATCAATAGGAAACACTTCTCTAAATTCTGACATCACAGGAATAGACTCAATAGAGGGAGACTCAACCTCAACATCCCAAACATGAGCCAAATAAGCCAAACAACCCTGCCCTACCATTTTGCTAGCCCGAATGGAGGATATGATCTTAGCTAGCTTAGGATTTTACACCCCTTCCCACTCTAAGCTTTCCCTATTGAGGATCTCTAGAGTTACCGACTTAGTATTACAATTAAGTCCGGTATAATAGGAGGACAACCAAGTCATGCCTAAGTTATATAAAGTCAGTCATATCCAGCATAACCAAATCAACACAAATGTGAAAATCCATAAACACAACAGGACAACACGATATACATCGGTGACTATGACTGACTCTTCAACTGGGGTAGAAACATGGATGGGGAATCAAGTATATCACAATACACATCAAATCCCAAGGCAATTGAACGGACACATTCGAATAAGTAGAACCCGGATCAAACAAAACAATATCCATCAGGGCACATACAAGAGTAGCTCTTATGACCACTGCATCACACCCTCAAACTCGGTCTTACCCGAAAAAACATAAAACTGAGCCATGTCCTCTTGACAGGCAACCTCATTGCCTGGCTACACTACTCCTCTACCTGCATTACCATTTCCTCGACCTCCACGGACTCACTGATTTCCGCCTCATATGCCCAGATTTTCCATAATTTTAACACACCTTATAACCTATATTCGATTACTAAATATTGAATTAGATTGTGGGGGTTAGTTCGGGTACGATTTGAGGTCCATAATTGTGACTAGGGGAAAACCGGGGAGACAGGGCTGAGATGTTGTCTCACCCTATCCCGCACTGGTGGTCTCGCGCTGTCGAGATTTTCCCGCCCCAGCAGCTCCGACGAAAACAGAACCCCTTCCAACAATTTTAAGGGTTCCTCTCTTTTCTATATTTCCCTTAGATTCCCCGGCTATAACTATGCATTTAAGAAAATCCTTTTAGCTAGGACAATCATTGTCTACCCCCCGGTCAACCCAACGAAGTATGCACTTTAGAATCCTTTTACATGGTTTTAACACTACCACACACATATCCCCAGGATATACCCAGTCTCTCGTTATCAGTTGGTCGCAATGCACGTCCATATTTCTCGCTTACGAACCACATCGTAATTTATCTAAACCCTTGTACCTAATCTCGTGATGACATTATTTTCACAACAAGTTTCACGACACTCAAGCATGTATAACTTCCAGACAAGTCCAAGTTCTTTAATTAGTTCGTTCCATAGATGACCATTACTGATAATTTATGCCTTATACGGCCCCTAAGGTCAAAAACCAATTGGAACCTTCTATGTTCCAATTAACTTTGTTTGTGTCCCTTCAGCCGGGACTACGACGTCTAGTTTGCTTCGTTGAGATACCAATTGGAATTGGGAGATACCAATTGGTCTCAACTCATACCAAAAGTGACAATAGTAGCTAGCGAGCCCCACAAAACTGCTAATTTCAATCATAGAACTTGGTCGAATCCAATTCTTAACTGCCTCAATCTTTAAATGATGGTAAGTAGACCTTAAATAAATCTTAGAGAAAACTGATGCTCCTTGCATTTAGTCAAAAAGGTCATTTATCTGAGGCAATGGATACTTGTTCTGAATGGTGACCCTATTCAACTGTTGGTAGTCTATACACAGTCTCTCTTGCTAGTGATGGTGTTACCAATTTTGTTGCTCTAGTTTGGACCATAGAGTGAAGGAGGAAAGATACCAATTTGTATCACCCAGATACCAATTGGATTCAAGTCATAGCACGAAGGAGTAGAAAGAAGTGAGTTTTCTCCTAAAGTCCTATAGCCTCTCGAAAAAAAATACGAACGTCATCGTACCGTTATGGAAGACTCTACTAGACTCGTTTTGGTACAATGATATCAACGAACCTAAGGATCTGAACCAACTTTGTCATGACCCAGACCGCCGTGATTGACACCTACACTAACCCTCCGGTGGGAGAACCATTACTACAGCCCACACTAACAAAATTTATGAAAACTAAGGCATTTAAAGATACGGAAGCAGGTTTAAATGACTATAAATACAGAATTCTCATAAACTCCAAAGGTTTAAACAAACTAGCCAAACTAATGCGGAAGAACAAGCCCTAGAACTTGAAAGTCATTGTACCAAAACTCTACTAATGACAAGTCTAAGAACAAGGGGTACAACCCCGAACCTAAACAAACACCTTAAACAAATAGTCTGAGTCCGAAAAGAGTGGACTTACACAATAAAAATCCATGGCAGCCCGAAAGAAATGGCTCACCCTTGAATCTGGTCCTGCACAATAGTCATCTAGCTGAGGTCTATCAATAGACACCTGAAGATGCCCTGTACTCAACAAAGAAAGAGCAAGTGCATTATCGGTACACAACCACAGTGTACCGGTAGGATCACACGGCTATCCCAATAAGTGAAACACATTCAAGTAACCACAACATTATAAAACAAGCATATACCGAACATATACAATATTAGTCAACTATTACGAACAACGAATAGTTTCACGATTCTCACATATCACAATTATATCAATTTAGAGCAACTTACCGTATTCCAATATCTATCATCATTAGATATGAATGAAATCATCACAAGTAGATACACAACACAATGCAATGGTCCTCTCACATAACCTAATTCAATGGTCCTCTCATGGAACCCACACTCAAACTGTTAGCATACCGGAACGTGGTACCCGATCCAATGTTTATGACGGAACATGACAATCGTTCCCATGTTTATGCCGAAACGTGGCAACAGATCCCATGTTTATGCCAGAACGTGGCAACCGATTCAAAGTAGTGTGTCAGAACGCAACACCCGGTCCATTCAACAAACCACAATTACAATCACAATCACAATGTATATTCTCACAATCATACAACAAGAGGTGATTCATGGCATACAATTATTCAATTATCCTCATCCACAAGTAGTGTGATCAATAGTGCAACATTCGCATACATACACGTATTATAATGAAGCAATTACAAACATATATCACACCAACATGAAATCATAACCATCATCTACCTCAAATCCAAGCTTGAATCCCTTAAGGCACTTGAATCGTCCCTTTCCGGATTCTTTCCGCTTGTTCTAGGTCTACAAATAACAAATTATACACAAGGATCAACATTCAAAGGTCTAATTATCCGGATTATAACGAACTCAATAACCCTAGACCAAACCCATGATCCCCATACGCAGACTAGGGATTTTACACCATAATTCCCAGATCAAAACCCTCACCCATAGATAATTACCCATTAGATTACGTTCTACGGATAGGAAAATGGATTCGGGGAGTTAAAACCTTACCTTTAGCCTCAAGATTGATGAAAAACGGTCAAGAACTCTCCTGGGGTCGCCTCCTAGCTCTCAAAGTCGAAAAGTGCAGAATAAAATGTTTTGGGGTTTATTTACGACCTTAAGTCGCGTCTGGCCCGTCACAGCGGCCCTCACCCCACTATAACGACACCGCTAGAGCGACCACAACCACCGCCAAAACGGCTTGCACAAAACAGTGAGTTTTTTTAATAATTCCAAGACCCCTATTTCACAACACACCTTTAACCAACGATGCTAAAAAAATATCATTTACGCTAAGATCGATTATGGGAGTTCTACTCACCCGAATTCAATTCCGTAAAGTCGTATTGATTCCTTAACGACTTATCTGACTACCCAAGTAATCAAAATCATAAATAAGTAACCCGATTGTTACCAGATTTCCCTACACCTTAATGACTCCGATTTTGTCCAAATCTGGACTAGGTTGGGAAATTCCAAGTTACTACGACAAAGTTTTCTGACCCCAATTCTTTCTCCATTGGCTTTTCCCTAATGACGGAATCAGGTCGTTACAATAGATACAAATTTACCCATCACTCATCCCCGAGTGATCAACTAGGGAAGACTGGCTAAAGTAAGGGTAGAGTAGTACTTGAATCGCAGGATACTTGTCTCACATGTCCTTAGCCTACGGACATCGAGATCAAGAATTTCAACCGGTTCTTCTTCATACAGAATGTCTCATTTAACACAACTGAATCTAACATTATGATATAATCTTCGTCCCCAAACCAACCAATTGAATACCTACACATCCATCCACGCAATGCCTCAATGAAGCCATTACAATACTCGAGTGATAATTATTGTTGTATGTGGACTTAACTAACAACAAAGCTATTCCCTATAACCAACAAAGTTGATTGTTCACATGTCTGCAACATGTTATCAAGGACTTTGACACAACATCAAAACAAATCCTCTCTCACATAACCATGATACAATTCTAAATCCATACTCGCTACAATGAGAAGTGAACCTGAAAAAACCAACACACACTCATAATACCCCAACAATCATAGTTCTTAACAATATCTCCATACCACAACATAAATTCCCATGAGCTTAAGTTATAAAAAATTTGATCTTTAGTAATGAGATACTCATCGAGGGATATGTCCAACCATACAACCACTCCAACAACACTATCGAAATGCTAGATTTAGTAATTGTAGACTACCTCTTAAGAACTGTAGAATTGGACCCAATGATCCCCACATTCAACCACACATAAACGATACATGACCTCGATGACTAGAGGAATATAAAGATTGCCGGACAACCACAAATACGCACGGTAGATCTTCTATAAATTCTCATAAGCAAGGTGGTACATGTAGAACCACTAACATACTTTAACAACTCCAAGACAACACCAATTATGTCATTCGAAATAACCAAATCTTCCCAACCTTCCCACTCAACCAAGAGAACATTGCAGGATTGGTACCCCTGATCCACCACTAGGGATCCACCCACAAAAGTGAAAATACACTAGAGCATAACTAGTGAATCATACTCACAACAGTAACAACAATCATAAACAGTCCAAACTTTTTTCATTATTATAAACCAACTCTTTTAAAAAAAATGAAACCTTTCTTAGGTACTTAACAATCAATAGTAGTAAACTTACGACTCACCTCATGTGTAAATCCTTTGAAATGCTCAATACCAGATACAATTGATCATTTCTCACCTTGCCAATTCATACCTTAACAAAATACATCACCACGAATGTAGACTCACAATGAAAAATCTGAATTGTAATTTCCGCCATATAACATATTCCCTTTTTCTATCAACATTAGCTTGTACCTTGAAGAATTTTATGAATTCATGTATATCCGTTTATCATTGATCGCATCTCCATCGATCTTACCATATATTTCGCTAAAATTTCAATCATACTCATTACTAGACTCAAAAATAAAACCAAGCACTTGTCATCACACTCAAGCTAATGTGCGCACACTCCTTTCTCAAGTCTTTTTCGATAGTTTTTGACCAACCTGATGGATCCGTGGCACTATTACCATAGCCACAACAAAATGGATGAAAGCACGCGTCTCTGAACCCAATTATCTACCCCTCTAAAGATATCTCTTTATCCTTAGCAATCAAATAAAATATTCTTTCTCTAGCCTCTCTAAAGGTTGTACTACATCCCACTATTTTTCTTTATTATAACTCTAGCTCTTTTTAATTCTATTCAAGTGGTGTCCCACCACCTCTCAGAACCTTCCATGCAACCATGTTACTCACCAAATATTAGGAAGCCACAACCTTAGATACTCGCATGTCATAATTACTACACCAAATTAGCTTAACCATAATCTTATTATGTAGTTGCATCCCATCAAAATCCATCGTGAACTCTTATTACCATTACGCTTAGTCATCCCTAACTATCACTATGAAGTCAACCTTTTCATCAATATGACATCTAAAACTCAGGTATACTCATCAAATTTAATGGACTAACCCAGTCTTGGTACGCAATTTCTTACTAAAATCTTCAATTTTTTTCACCCATGTATACTCATTGGGAACTTCCTTATCCATAAGTTTGTCATTCCGGTATCAATCCACTCCTTTAGGGCCTAAGATAAATTCACCAGTCCTTATAACACCCTCTTTTTTCTTAACAAATAAGACAGGAGCACCCCATGGGGAAGCACTAGAATGGATGAAACCTTTATCAAGAAGCCCTTGGATTTGAGCCTTAAGCTCTTTTAATTATGCCGGATCCATACATTACAGAGGGATGGAAATGGGGAGAATGCCAGTTTCCAAGTCAATGCAGAAATCTAAATATCTATCTGGAGGCATACCAGAAAAATCAGTAGGAAACACTTCTCTAAATTCTAACACCATACGAACAGACTCAATAGAGGGAGACTCAACCTCAACATCCCAAACATAAGCCAAATAAGCCAAACAATCCTGCCCTACCAGTTTCCTAACCCGAATAAAGGATATGATCTTAGCTAATTTAGGCTTCTACACCCCTTCCCACTCTAATATTTCCCTACCGGGGATCTCTAGAGTTATTGACTTGGTATTACACTTAAACCTGATATAATATGAGGACAATCACGTCATGCTTAATAATATATCAAGTTAGTCATATCCAGCATAATGGTCAAGAACTCGCCTGGGGTCGTCTCCTAGCTCTCAAAGTAAAAAATTGCAGAATAAAATGTTTTGGAGTTTATTTACGACCTTAAGTCGCGTTTGGCCGCCACAACGGCCCTCACCTCACTACAGCGGTACCGCTAGAGTGACCACAACCACCGCCAAAGCGGCTTGCACGAAACAGTGAGCTATTTTAATAATTCCAAGACCTCCATTTCACAACACACCTTTAACCAGCGACGCTCAGAAAATACCGTTCACGCTAAGATTTATTCCGGAAGTTCTACTCACCCAAATTCAATTATGTTAAGTTGTACATATTCTTTCATGACTTATCTAACTACTCATGTAATCAAAATCATAATAAGTCACCCAATTGTTACTAGATTTCCCTACACCTTACTGACTTCGATTTCGTCCAAATCTGGATTAGGTTGGGAAATTCCAAGTTACTACGACAAAGTTTTCTAACCCCAATTCTTTCTCCATTGGCTTTTTCTTAATGACGGAATCAGGTCGTTACAACATATATCTAAATTGGGGAAATCTTTCAAGGTTATGACCTAATTAGGTTTTAATCAATCATTAATCAAATATTTACAATTAGGGGGTATACGATTTAGATAAAAATTGATTCAATTCGAAAACTTGAATCAAACTGACTTTTATTTGGTTTTTTCATTTTTAAAAATCAATAATAGTTGATTGTTTTTTTATTTTGTTAACATTTTTTGAAGAAATAATCTAATCGAACTGACAAATTATATACATATTTTTTTTTATAATTATATATACATAATATATTATTTTATCAATAACTTTTAAGTGAAAAATGCAGTACTCTAATGAAAAGACTAATGTATGATGCGTCGCTTCTTCTATTTGTTATACTAAATTCATATTCACGTCAAAATACTCGATACCTATATAAGATCATGACTAAATTCAGATTCACGTCGGAATACTCCCGAACAAAGGTGACTCTCTACCCAAGAGAAATCAAACCTGAGACCTCTTGATTAAGAATGAAGGAGTACTTACTACTGCACCACTAACCCTAATTAATCAAAAACTTTGTATCATGTTAACATGAATATATAACACATATATATCCATTTTTAACGTTATTTCCGCATTTACAAGCCTTTTTTTAAGAATCGCCCTAATTCCCAAATTTTTTTTGTGTATTAGCCCATGGATCTGGTGCTCGGAGCACCCAAAAAAAAATTCTCAGTTTTTGTGTGTTATCTTATGAATATTTTGGTGATGTGACTTTTAGTTGATTTTTTTTGCGAAACCTTTACAATACACTCTGTAGGGAGTCGTGGATTAGTATGTACAGCTCACCTTTTGTCACGACCCAGGCCATTGTGATTGACACCCACACTAACACTCCGGTGGGAGAACAACTACTACAACCCAATCAAGTAAATAATCTAAAAACTAAGGCATGTAAACTAAGAAAATGATTTAATTAACTAACAAATGCGGAAGATAAACCTAGAACCTGAAAGTCAATGTACCAAAACATCTAAACAATTGATCCAAGTCTAAACAAGAAGGGATACAATCCCCAACTAATGAACTAACTATAACAAATGTCTAAGTCCGGAAATGGTGGACGAAGACGAAAGAGAATTCCATGGCAGCCCGGACGAAGTGGCTCACCCTTGAATTCGAAGCGACGATCACTGATCTTCTAAGCGAGGTCTGTCCATAGTCGCGTGAAGATGCACTGTACTCAAAAGAAAAATAAGAGCAAGTGCAGTATCAATACAAACCACAATGTACTGGTAGGATCACGCGGCTATCCCACTAGTGCAACATAAACAAGTAAAAATAACATTATAATCACATGCATAAATATCAACATATACAATATTATCAACATGAAGAATCAACAACACATTTCACATTTATCATCACGTCATTGGTCCTCTCATGGAACCCAATCCCAAACAGTTAGCATGCCGGAATGTAGCAATACGATCCCATATTTATGCCGAAATATGGCAATCTAATCCAATATTATGCCAAAACGTGGCAATCTGATCCAAGTTAGTTATGCCGGAACGTGGCAATCCGATCCAATGTTATACCGGAATGTGGCAATCCGATCCCATTCACACAACACAATCACAAACACAAGTACATTATCAAGATCATACATTTAAGTCATGATTTCATGGAAATGATAATTCATCTATCTCATTTACAACAAGTGTGATCAACATTGCAATATTCATACATATACAAGTATCATAATGAAGCAAGAACAAGCATACATCACACAAACATAGAATTACAACCATCACCTACCTCGAAACAAGCTTGAAACCCTAAGAAACTTGATCCTTCCATTTTCCATATTTGTACTGCTTGTTCTTGGTCTACAAACAATCATAATAACACGGGAATCAACAAACAATTGCTAATTACCCAAAACTATAACAATTCTATAAACCCTAGATCAAACCCATGATCCCAACTAACTAATTTAAGGTTGTTTCCACCATTGATTCAAGATCAAAACCTCTCCCCATCAACATCAACCCATTATATTACTTTCTACTAATGGAAAAATGGATTCAGGGAGTTAAAAGTTTACCTTTGGCCTCAATACTGGTTAAAAACGAGTAGAAATCTCCCGGGGGTCGTTCCTTAGCATTAAAAGTCGAAAAGTGCCAAATAAGGTCATTTAGGGGTTTATTAATGACATTATGTTGCGTCTGGCCTGCCACAACGACCCTGACCCCACTGTAGCGGCGGCGCTAGAGCGACCTAGAGCCCCGCCAGAGCGGCACTTTTGAAATACTGAGCTCTCACCTTTCACCTACGATTTTATGTCTCATTGCACCCGCCACAACGACCATCCTTCCGCTGTAGCGGTCCCGCCAGAGCGGCAATACTCCCGCCAAAGCGGCACAAATGGGACTAGAGAGTCATTCGAAGGAATTCTAAAATCCTATTTCACAACGTACCTCTAACCCACTACGGACCAAAAAATACTCTTCACGCTAAGATCAATTCCCGGGGATCTACTCACCCAAATTCAATTCTGTAAAGTCGTATGGATTCGTTAACGAGTTATCTAACTACTCATGTAATCAAAATAAAAAACAACTCACCTAATTGTTACCAAATTTCCTACACCTTGGTGACTCTAATTTCCTCCAAATTTGGACAAGGTTGGAAAAATCAAGATACTATGAAAAAGTTTTTTTGGCCCCAATTTTTCCCCGTTGGCATTTCCATAATGACGGAAACAGGTCGTTACAATAGATACCAATTTACCCATCACTCGTCCCCGAGTGAAAAAACTTAGGAAATAGGCTAAGGAAAGGAAGATGTAGTACCTGATTCGACGAACAAATGGGGATACTTATCTCGCATGTCCCTCTCGGTTTCCCAAGTTTCTTCCTCAACTAGACGATGCTTCCATTAAACTTTCACGGACTTAATCTCCTTGGTCCTCAACTTACGCACATCACGATCAAGAATAGCAATTGGTTCTTCCTCGTATTGGAGGTCGTTTTCTATCGCAATCGAGTCCCACTTAATGATATAATCTCCGTCACCATGATATCTCTTCAATATAGAAACATGGAATACCAGATGAACACCGGATAGATTAGGGGGTAGAGCCAACCTATATGCCACTGGCCCTACACGTTCAAGAACCTGAAAGGGACCAACATATCGCGGACTTAACTTACCCTTCTTACCAAATCTCATCACCCCTTTCATGGGTGATACCTTAAGAAGAATGTTCACTCCGATATGATATTCCATGTCTCTTACCTTATGATACGTATACCTTTTCTGTCGACCCTGGGCTGCTAGAAGTTTAGCTTGAATACTTCTCACCTTATCTTAAGCATCCTTTACTAAATCAACCCCCAAAGGTTTCACATCTCCAGCCTCAAACCACCCTATGGGTGATCTATATCCCCTCCCATATAATGCCTCAAATGGTGCCATATCAATGCTGGAGTGATAACTATTATTATAGGAGAATTCACACAACGGTATGAATTTATCCTAATGCCCTCGAAAATCAATCACACATGCTCTCAACATGTCTTCCAACACTTGAATAGTCCTCTCAGATTGTCCATCCGTCTGTGGATGAAAAGCTGTACTAAAAGTGAGTTGTGTGCCCAATTCCTCATGCAATTTCCTCCAAAACTTGGAAGTGAATTGGGTACCACGATCTGAGATGATAGAAAGGGGCACACCATGCAGCCTCACTACCTCTTTCACGTAAATCTTAGCCAATTGTTCAGCATTATAATCAATTCTTACTGGAATAAAATGTGCTGACTTGGTTAATCGATCAACCACTACCCAAATAGAATCAAACTTCCCCAAAGTCTTGGGAAGGCCAACCACAAAATCCATAGCTATTATTTTTCCACTTCAATTCCGGGATTGGCATCTTTTGAAGTAAACATGCAGACCTTTGATTCTCATACTTCACTTGTTGGCAATTTGGACACTTAGCCACAAACTCCGCTATGTCTTTCTTCATGCCCGACCACCAATAAATTCGTTTCAGATCTCTATACATCTTGGTCACACCCAGGTGAATAGCATATCGTGAACGATGAGATTCTGCCAACAATTTTTGAATCAAGTCATCAACTTGAGGAACACAAATTCTCCCTTTAACACTGAGTACACCATCTGCATCAAGAATGGCCCCTTGTGCCTTACTATTTCCCATCCTTTCCTTAAGTTCATTCAAATTTCCATCCTCAAATTGCTTAGCCGTGATCTCCTCAATGAGCGTGGCCTTCACTTCGATGCTAGCCAACACCCCACCTCTCTCTGAGATGGCCAATTGTATGAACTTGGACTCTGAATTTCTTTGGCCAAAGGTCACTTGGTTACACTAAAGTAAGCTAAGCTACCCATACTTACCATTTTTCGACTCAAGACTTCTGCCACAACATTAGCCTTACCCGGATGGTATTGAATGGTCACATCATAATCCTTGAGTAACTCCATCCATCTTCGCTATCTCAAATTCAGATCCTTTTGAGTGAACACATGCTGCAAACTACGATGATCGATAGACACTTCACACTTAACACCATAAAGATAATGCTGCCAAATCTTAAGAGCAAATACTACCGCCGCCAACTCTAAATCATGGGTTTGATAATTTTTCTCATGCACCTTCAATTGGCGCGACACATAGGCTATAACATTCTTATCCTGCATTAACACAACGCCCAATCCAGAATGAGAAGCATCACAATAAAATATATAAAATCCTTACCTTCCACCGGTAATGCTAGGATAGGTGCGGTAGTCAAGAGAGTCTTGAACTTTTGAAAGCTCTCCTCACATTTTCCAGTCCATTCAAATGGTATTTCCTTCTTAGTCAAATTAGTCAAGTGAGTGGCAATAGAAGCAAAATTCTTAACAAATCGATGATAATAGCTAGCGAGTCCCACAAAACTCCTAACTTCCATCATAGAACTAGGACGGACCCAATTCTTAACCGCCTCGATCTTTTGAGGATCCACCATTACTCCTTCCTTTGAAATTACATGTCCCAGAAATGCAATCGATTTCAACCAAAATTCACACTTCAAAAATTTAGCGTATAACTTTTGCTTCCCAAGAACACCCAAAACAGTATAAACATGGTTGGCATGTTCTTCTTCATTTTTCAAATAAACCAAAATATCATCAATAAAGATTATCACAAAGGAATCAATAAATGGCTTGAACACCCCATTCATCAAACTCATGAAAGCTGCAGGCGCATTAGTCAAACCAAAGGACATAACCAAAAACTCATAGTGCCAATAACGAGTTCAAACGCCATCTTAGGCACATCTTCTCGTCTAATGTTCATATGATGGTAACCGGACCTTAGATCAATCTTTAGAGAAAATCACTGCCCCTTGCAATTGGTCAAAGAGATCATCTATCCAAGGCGAAGGATACTTTTTTCGAATAGTGATTCTGTTCAATTGCTGGTAATCTATACACATTCTCATACTACCATCCTTCTTCTTAACAAACAAAGTTGGAGCACCCCATGGAGAAGCACTAGGGCGAATAAATCCCTTATCAAGAAGCTCTTGGATTTGAGCCTAAAGCTCTCTTATTTCCGTCGGAGCCATGCGATACTGAGGGATAGAAATGGGGCGCGTACCATGCTCTAGATCGATGCAAAAATCTATATCCCTATCTGGAGGCATACCAAACAAATCATTTGGAAACAGTTCACTAAATTCAGACACCACAAGGATAGACCCAATGGATGGAGCCTCAATCTCCACATCCCTAACATGAGTCGAATAAGCAAAACAACCCTACCCTACCAGTTTTCTAGACCGAATGGAGGATATGATCTTAGATTGCTTAGGCTTGTACACTCCTTCCCACTCTAACTTTTCCCTTCCCGAAATTTCTAGAGTTACAGACTTAGCATTACAATTTAATACAGCATAATAGGGGGACAACCAAGTCATGCCTAAGATAATATCAAAATCAGCCATATCCAAAATCACCAAATCAGCCCAAGTTTGGAAACCCACAAATAAAATATGACAAGCACGATAGACATGGGTGACTATGACTGACTCTCCAATTGGGGTAGAAACATGGATAGGGGCATCACGTACATCACAAATCATATCAAACTCGGAGGCAAATCACCCACACACATAACAATAAGTCGAACCCGGATCAAATAACACATTAGCCATCCGGTCGCAGATAAGAATAGTACCTGTGATCACCGTATCTGATGCCTCCACCTCATTTTTGCCCAGAAAAGTGTAACATTGAGCCCTATTATCCAGACGAGCCACTTCCCTGCCTGGTTGCGCGTTACCCCTACCCGTATTACCATTACCATTTCCTCTACCTCCACGGCCTCACTGATTACTTCCTTGTCCACCTTGTGGACGTCCTCTACCATTATTACCATTCCCCGTGGGTACCACTGCTCTGGACTGCTGCTGCTGCGTGGAATCTAACATGTGTGGGTGGGGACAATATCTCATCAGATGTCCAAGTTCACCACAGTTGTAGCAAGTACGATCAAAAGATGGTCTGCCGTCCATCGAAGGCACGGCACTCTGACTATCCTAAAAATTATGAGATGGAGTTCCTGAGTAATTAGCTGTGGAGGCGGGCATAGTGGACTGAATTGGCTTGGCTGCAAGTGTTGGTCTTCCAGACCCCTTAGAATAAGAGCCTTGAAAGTTACCTGAATTCTTCGCCCTTTTTACCCATTCCTTAGCTTGACCGTCTCGCCTCACCCCCTCCACTTTCTTAACATAATCCGTCACCTCATTAAAACTCCTCCTTGCAGAAGTCATATGAACAGCTAATACTTGCAACTCATAATTCAAACCTCTAATAAAGAACCGGATCCTCTCCTCCTCAGTAGCAACAAACTGCGTAGCATATCTGGATAAAGCATGGAACTTGACCTCATAAGCAGCCAGAAATATACCACCTTACTCTAACACCATAAATTCATCCTTTTTGCGATCCCTCAAAGTTCTGGGCACATACTTTTCTAAAAACAGAGCATGAAATTGGGTCCAAGTAAGTGGAGGTAAAGTAGAAGATCTGCATTCCATATAAGCTCTCCACCACTGTTTGGCCTCACCTTGAAGTTGGAAAGACACGAACTCAACCCCATGTTGGTGAATAATACCTAATCTATGCAGCCTCTCATAGCAATCCAAGATAAATTCATAAGCATCTTCCATCTCAGAACCAAGAAATACCGAAGGCTTAAGCTTCAGAAACTTAGTCAACATATCATGCTCATTCCCAGTCATAACAGAGCTCAACAAAGGACGGAAGAAAGCATCAGTACCTATGTTTCCACCTGTCTTATGTGCAGTGCTAGCAACATGGGGATTAGCGGGAGCTTGAGTTGCTTGAGCAGATGGAAGCACTCCAGGACCAGCCAACCCTTTCAAGAACGCCATAATCTGCTGCGCTAACATCGGATCGATGGGAAGAACAACCGAAGTCTCCGCTGGCACCTCTTCCTCTTTTCCAGTTTCCTCAACCTCTTCGTCCTCAAAATCCTCCTCTATCTCCTCATTATGTGTAGGAGGGTTCTCATTCATCGGAACATTATCAATAGGTACCTCATTAACAGCAGGCGCTACTCTCTCATGGCCTCTACCCCTAACTCTTCCTTTGCCTCTGCCTCGACCACGACCTCTGGCTGTAGATTCCTCAGCTGGAGCATTGACATGAGCTACGAGCCTAACATCGTTATACCTAGTATTAACCATCTATGGACAGAAGAGTGAACGAGGTTAGATACCAATTGGTATCAAGTTATAGTACGAAAGGAGACAAGAGAAAAATATAGAGATTTCCTAAAGTCCTATAGCCTTTCGAAGAAAAGTAAAGGCGTCCCCGTACCATTCCGCAAGACTCTATTAGACTCATTTTGGTACATCGAGATCAACGAACCTAGGCTCTGATACCAACTTTGTCATGACCCATAACGTCGTGATTGGCACCCACACTAACACTCCGGTGGGAGAATAACTACTAGAACCCAATCAAGGAAATAATTTAAAAACTAAGGCATGTAAACTACGAAAATGATTTAATTAACTAACAAATGCGAAAGATAAACCTAGAACCTGAAAGTCCATGTACCAAAACATCTAAACAATTGATCCAAGTCTAAACAAGAAGGGATACAATCCCCAACTAATGAACTAACTATAACAAATGTCTAAGTCCAGAAATGGTGGACGAAGACAAAAGAGAATTCCATGGCAGCCCGAATGAAGTTGCTCACCCTTGAATTCGAAGCGACGATCAGTGATCTTCTAAGCGAGGTCTGTCAATAGTCGCACGAAGATGACCTGTTCTCAAGAAAAAAATAAGAGAGAGTACAGTATCAGTACACAACCAAAGTGTACTGGTAGGATCATACAACTATCCCACTAGTGCAACATAAACAAGCCAAACAACATTATAATCACATGCGTATATATCAACATATACAACATTATCAACATGAAGAATCAACAACACATTTCACATTTATCATCACATCATTGGTCCTTTAACGGAACCCAATCCCAAACAGTTAGCATGCCAGAACGTAGGAATCTGATCATAGTTAGTTATGCCAGAACGTGGAAATCCGATCCAATGTTATACCAGAACATGGCAATCCGATCCAATGTTATGCCGAAACGTGGCAATCCAATCCCATTCACACACCACAATCACAAACACAAGTACATCATCAAGATCATACATTTAAGTCATGATTTCATGACAATGATATTTCATCTATCTCATTTACAACAAGTGTGATGAACATTGCAACATTCATACATATACAAGTATCATAATGAACCAAGAACAAGCATACATCACACAAATATAGAATCACAACCATCACCTACATCGAAACAAACTTAAAACCCTAAGAAACTTGATCCTTCCCTTTTCAGATTCGTTCTGCTTGTTCTTGGTCTACAAACAATCACAATAACACGGTAATCAACAAACAATCACTACTTACCCGAAACTATAACAATTCTATGAACCCTAGATCAAGCCCATGATCCCAACTAACCAATTTAGGGTTGTTTCCACCATTGATTCAAGATAAAAACCTCTCCCCATCAACATCAACCCATTTTATTACGTTCTACGGATCGAAAAATGGATTCGGGGAGTTAAAAGCTTACCTTTAGCCTCAAAATGGTAAAAAATGAGTACATATCGCCTGGGGGTCGTTCCTTAGTTCTAAAAGTTGAAAAGTGCGAAATAAGGTTTGTTTAGGGGTTTATTAACGACATTATGTCGCATCTGGCCCGCCACAGTGACCTATAGCCCCGCCAGAGCGGCACTTTTGAAACAGTGAGCTCTCATCTTGCACCTACGATTTTAAGTCTCATCACACCCGCCACAGCGGCTATCCTTCCGCTGTTGCGGCCCCGCCAGAGAGGCAATACTCCCGCCAAAGTGGCACAAACGGGACCATAGAATCATTCGAAGGAATTCCAAAATAACATTTCACAACGTACCTCTAACCCACTATGCACCGAAAATACTCTTCACACTAAGATCAATTCCCAAAGATCTACTCACCCAAATTCAATTCCATGAAGTCGTACGGATTCGTTAACGAGTTATTTAACTACTCATGTAATCAAAATAAAAAACAACTCACCCGATAGTTACCAGATTTCCCTACACCTTGGTGACTCCGATTTCCTCCAAATCTCGACAAGGTTGGAAAAATCCAGATACTACGAAAAAGTTTTTTCGGCCCCAATTTTTCCCTGTTGGCATTTCTATAATGACGGAAACAAGTCGTTACACCTTTTTTGTGACATTTTAAGATATTTAGGATCTAATTTATATGACTTATGCAATTTTCTCAATTTTGTATGTTCTAAACTTTCATAATCTCCTTGATGTATAATAAAAGATCATCTCCTCATCTTGGATTGGAGGACACATTTTGTTGCATATTTATGTGGGATCACAAGCCTATTAAGCTTTTCAATATCATTGGAATTAGCTTCTTTTGAAAAAGTGGCTTATATGAGATTTTAACATCACTCTTTTAATAAATTTGAAATCATAAATTCTAACAAGAGTATTCATAAGAAAAACCACAAATAAAATGTTATACCTACAAAGCTACATTAAGTGAATTCAACAATTTGTATTTGCGTTAGACCTATGTATATCGAAAGTCCAAATAAATCTAGCTATCAATTTATATACACTATATCACCAGAAGGTTACTTTAGATCACCAGATTATCTTTATGTGTTATAGTAGGTAACATGTCATATTTTCAGAATTATAAATCACACATTTTTAAAAGGCTTATTTGGAAATATCCTTGTGAGTGACCTAGTAGTATACAAAATTCTTTATACTGAATTTGAGACTGAGAGGATAATAAAATCTAACAAAAATATGCTAATTACTGTCATTTAAGGACGCTCAATTTATAAGAGTCAACATTTAGAAGTCTCATACCCCCCTCCCCCCCTTCCCAAAAAAGATAAAAAATGTTTCAATACTAACCTTCATAATAAACTTTTTTCTTCAATACACAGACAATATTAAGGATGCTAGTGGCAAGATTTAACTTAAATACACAAACAATATTAGATAAAATTCTCACTATAAGATTAATCAAGAAAATGTTTCAATACTAACCTTCACAATAAAGTGA